>PVKN010004064.1:0-34768 GCA_004027915.1 Capromys pilorides
CAATAAAACAAGCTAGAGGACCACTGCAAATTGAAAGTAATGCCAGGTTACTGAATATAGGGCTTTAAAAAATATATACTATTAATAATAACATTCACTTACTCAGAAATGAGTGATTTTTACCAACCAAGGTTAGTCCTGCTTTCATTTCTGTGTATGTTCATTTTACCTTCTCAAATATAGCTCAGTTAGAATAACTTGTATGATTAGATCATGTAGCCAAAGTGGAGAATGCTATTGTGCCACACCCCATTAAGGATTCATGCTAATGGGAAAAACTGACTATTGTTCTTTAGGTGGTACCATCACAGCTGAATCATACATCAACCCAAGCCTTATGCTGTTGGACTTATATTTTTTCTACAGTACATAAATACTTTTCATTGTCATTGTAGATGAGTTGGGCAAAATATCATACCTGAGTCAGTTCCCTTTCTTCCTCAGACTGCCACACTCAGTTGTATCATAATGCTTATGAACGCATTTTCAGTAATTCTTAAAACCACACTTTTCCCTCACATAACCTATTATAGCTGTGGTTTCGGTGCTACATTTTTCTTATAATAGTTTTGAGCAATACTTTTTAACTTCATTATGGACTTGTAAGCTTGATACATTTTCTATTTTGGTTTAGAAAAAATGCAAAATTATATCAAAAACCTAAAACAAACCTAATATATATAAAGGTCACACTTCTTATAACTGTTACTTTTTATTGGGATCTCAAACATATGTGAATGTGTGAAACCTTGTTAGTGAGCTCTTCAATCTTTTCCAGTAAGGCTACTGCATAGGCCAATCGGGTAAAATTTCCAATGTGGGTTATAATGTTGTGTGGCTTATTAGAAATGCATCATTGAATAGGTCTAGAAAACCATAGCTGCTGTCTTGTTCAGTCATCACAGACCTTGGCCTAAGTTCATGGCAGGAAGAGAGTTTCCATAGGGCCTATCTCATGCTCTCCTAGGAAATACTGGAAGAATCAAAGTTGGCAATGGTTTGCAGAAGGCTAAGGATACTGGAACTGCTTTCATTTTATGAACTAGGGATGATAGAGCAGCATGACCCAAGTGTTGCTTTTAAAAGGGACACAGATCACCATACATTTAACAAGATGTCATACTCTTAGTTTAGAGCCTGAGCTCAAATAATGAGAGCTTCAGTGAGTGCATGGAGAGCAATCAGGGAAAGCTGAGGGCTTGAAACAGCTTCCATAGAATGTTCCCTCTTGTCACTCAGCCAACTGTCAGCACATTATACATTCCAGCTCTTGGAAATGTGCTCATTCATTAGATTCTCCCAAACAGTCTTTGAAGAAGCACCACTGTTGAACCTGAGAAGTAAGAGAAAGTGAGAGTAATACAAAGCCACAGGCTCACAGCAAGAAAGGAACAGCAAAGTGTCATCCTGTTGGCTCCTACATTTGCTGCCTGTGTGTCTGCAGCAAGGACTGCATTAATCACTTGAGACTGGCAATGTGGGTCCCAGCCCTTTCTTTTACTTGCTGGTTTTATAAACTGAGAAAAGACGCAGAATTTCTCAGACCCTGAGTTTAATTCACCTGGGAAATGGGGACTGCATTAGCAGTCTTCACAGGAATGGCATAAAGACCAAATGAGATAAAGTAGTGTGGCTTCACAGGCTATGATATGCAATATTTAATTTAACTCATATTTAAAATTTTACATATTTTACATTTTATATTTTACATTATTTTTTGCAGAAATATGTAGATCTTAATGTAAATTGCTCTTTCTATATATACAAAATAATATAATTTGATAACAAATTGGGAAATTACAGAATAAAAATATTTTTAAAAGTTGAGAATATTTGTTTTATCCTCTCAACAGTTTCCTGTCTTTACTTAATGAATGCTAGCATTGTGTAAATCAGTTCAGGAAACGCCATCTTACCTGATTGTCAGCATGAATACTGTTTTGAATCTCTTAAATAAAGGAAGCTAACATTTGGCTCAGGGTTTTGCCTTTTTCACTGGCTGATGTTATCTAAGCATCTCTGAACAGCTATTTCAGCTGTGGCTGTTACAGTCCCTTTGGCATCTGGCGACTCAGCAACATTTAGTTTTGAGGCGAGTCAGTTTGATCTTTTGGGTAACCATGGTATCTAAAGACTTTGCAAACATAACAATAATCTTTGAGGTAGGGGTCAGAATACAGAGATAAGAATTTAAATTGAAATAGAATCAAAGAGTCAGGATATTCAGCAAATATACTACGTTACAAGGAGAAAAGGAGGAAAACCTTTTAATATTTTCCTACCCCTATAGATGTCATGACCATAAAATGCATTAGCATTCCTGCTTTAAATCCTCTGTTTTTGAGTAATATTTGTGACTAGGGCTGTGGAGAGAAGAAAGTATCCTAAAGCCAAAGGGCCTTTGCTGGTGCTTGCTGTGTGCACATGGACAAGTCTTACCATGCAGCCTTAACTCTTGCTATCATTCTATTTTTTTAAAAAAAATATTTAATTTATTCATTTATCTGGTACAGGGTCTCAATACATAGCTCAGATTCATAGTGATCCTCCTGTTTCAGCCTCCCCAGCACTGGGAGCCACCACATCCGGTTTTTGTGGCTGGTTCAGCACAGGGTCGGTACTGGGGATCGAACCCAGGTCCTTGCACTTGGCCTGGCACTTAGACTATCAAGCTATCTCCCTGGCCCAACCAGTAATATCATAAGCTGAAAAGAATTTATGAGATTAATAATTCCACTAATCAGTGATTTATTGAACTGAAAATATGTAAATACCAAACAGGAATTGCCTTTTGCCTTAAGTGTGGTGGGGATTAGGCCTATTCACAGTGAAGTCATCTACATTTGGTCCCTCTCAGAGAAAAATGAAACATTTATCAGAGGACTAAACTGAACATGTTATTGCTCTAATTATAAAGGCATAGATAAAGGTCTATGGTTCCTTTTAATGACTCTGTGTTGCTCATGAAACTAAAAAGAGCCCGATTGTTAAGTACTCATGTACTGGTGATTCGAACATGACACTTGTAAGAAAAGGTAATATTTTAGAGAGATTATTCAGTAGATGCTGTTGTCCCTCAAACATTTTTTCTCATACATCCTCCCTTCTTCCTAACATGACCCTGATGTTATTCAAGCTTGCACCTCTCTCTTATGATCACATTCTTGGGTGTAGGCAAGCTTCAGTCAGTTAGTCTATCACTGTTAGCCCTGATCTTTGTTGATTTAAACCAATCACAATTGAGCATAGGTGTATGATTTCAGTCTGTGAATAGACTTGAGCAGAGGTGTGTGGGAAGATTGGAGTTTTTCTGTTCCTAAAAGTTTCCTTTCTTCCTGCCTATGGTACCTGGTTCTACAGCAGCTATCTCAGTCTCTGCCTGAGTATGCAGCTGACACACAGGGAACAGAGAACTCAAGAGGGCTGTAGAGAGGCAAAGTCAAGCTCACATATGTGGTGTCTGTATACTGACCTACCTATGAAGTGACTGCTATGAGAGGTGGTAAATGCTATAAATGTTAAGCCACATTGTGCTATGTGTTTTCTGTTAATTGTAGCTAAGAAATTCCCGGAGGACCTGGATACTGAGTGAGTGAACCAGAATGTCGTTCCTTCCGCTGGTGGTTTGTAGTTCTGGGGAAACTACCTAGTCTTTGCCCACCCCTCACTTGGAGGCCACAAGATTAAGCAAAGCTGAATGTCACTATGGATCTAATGGAAGCCTGAGATATATCTGGAGACGGAGAATTCAGAAAACAACCAAATCTCTCACCTTATTTTGTGGAAGTAGTACCATGTTTTTGAAGAAATTGTTGGTTTGGCTGGAACATTTGAGGCAGGTAATGTATTTCAGAGTATTAAAATGTTCCTGTTGTAACACACTAAAAGTCAAAATTAGTTATAATTAAATATTTTGTCCCTCCCTTCAGAGATTGCCTCTTAGTAACCCTTCAAGAAAGCACTTTGAAGATGTGTTATTGCCTTTATGTTTTAGGCTGGCATAAAACTGTAGCACTTTGGGCTGGAGTAAAGGCATTTGCTCCATTTCATGGCCTTTTAGTAACCACAAACAGTTCCTTCTTGGATTTACTATCCCAGATCATAGGAGTGAAAGTCATCCTGGAGATGTGAGGAAAGATCAAGTATATTTCACACTTACTGAGACATGTTATTTTTCTTGCAAATTAGAATTAGACTGGGGCCATTGGGACTGGCTGCACCGAGACAAGGTAAAGAGGCTCCTAGCCTGGCATCCATTACTTGGAGCTCCGACTCCACCTACAGCCCTGACCCATTGGGCCTTCCAATTACCTATGTTATAGAGTAATAGTATCATGAAGCTTCTCTGCTGGAGGGTTGAGAATGTAAGTTAACAGACCAAAAATTGGAGAAAAAGAAGGGCTATGAGGATAGCCAACATTTTGGCCCTAGCCCTTCAAGGTCAGTGAGGACTCAGGACATAAGAGAACCTGTGCTGTAACATCCTATAACTCAGTGGTTTCCCAAATTTTCTGTTCAAGGAAATTAAGAGATCTCAGAGGAAAGGGATAAATGAAGTATAGTGTGCCTAAGGAGAGTCACCTAGAGAAAAAACATTCTCTCAGGCTTTCACAGAGAGCAAACTGGTCAAGCAATGGCTGTGACTCGTCCCAATGGCTGACACTGTCAACAGTTCTACAAAGCACTGTACATGGTTCCAAAGTTAATCCTGAGGGGATTTGACCCTGGAAGACACAAAAAAATGAATGTTTTGTTATACAGGTCTGGCCTTAACTTGCCCTTGATCACCCAGCAGTAAAGCTTAATTACAAGGCATAAAACGCAGAGCTAGATTAGTATGATGAGCTGTAAGAGGCTAATACCAACAGCTTCCAACATTGCCAGTTTCATTACGGAACTTTGGACTATGTATACAACTACTCCCTCTTTGTACAAAGAGAAGAATTTTTTTTTCTTTTTGTCCTCCCCTACTAATATGAATTATAAAATTTATCACGTCTACACCCTGTGCTCTATATAACTACTATGAGGACAACAATATTCAATGTGTCAATTATTATGAATGCACTACTAATGTGTTTTGAAACTATCATCTTGTTATTTCTTATTAAAAATTTAAATTTTTTTTTAAAAAAAGGAGTTGAGGAAGGATTCATTGGCTGCCCTGCCCTGCCCTGCTTCCTTGGAGAAGTTCTGGTCTTCAGAGGAGCTCTGACCTTCACAGGGGAGTGCCTGTCTTCGTAGTCAGCACAGAAGGAAGAGAGAAGCTTGAAAGACGCCCCAGCTGCTGCTCCTCCTCTGATCTTTGATGTTTTCCGCAGCCATGAGCTGCTGCCATTTGCCTTGGAGCCACTGAAGTATGAACTGAAACGTCCACAAACTGAGCTAAATAAACCTTTCCTTCATTTTGAGTGTCAGGCAATGAATAAAAAGTAACTAAGACAGTCTTGAAAAGTTAATGCCCTGTAGTATGGAATTAACCATGTAATACCCCACTGGACAGTGCCTGCCTGAAAATAGTCTCAACACAAGATAAGCTGGAGAGAGTTAAGCTATGTCAGTGACACAGACTGGCTCCTCTATTGGTTACTGGGCCTGGAACCCAGTATAGCCCTGGATAGCCCTGGATTGTTTCGCTTATGGTTAGCAAATTCTCTTTTTCCTTAAGCCTGTTTTATTTAAGTTGCTGTCAGTTGATTAAGAAAAAAATCCTGACACAGACATGTATAATAGTACAGAGTACAAACTTAGTGTCTACTGTGACTAAATTCCGTGTATGTCACCTTAGTACACTCTCACAATAGCTTCCAGACAAGTATGGAAACAGAGTAGCCAGATAGTGAATGACAAGGTCACCATGTCAAAATCAGGGTGGCCCAGCTCCAGGTCAGAGCTCTGAAACCCTATCTCTAATGGAAGGAAATGAGAGGTGGGGTGTTGGTGGGAAGGCAAATCTGAAAAAAGCCCTGAAACTATCCTGAGCAGGAGAAGCAGTGTGGTTACTCACTGCCTCAGTTACTCTTCTCTCATTGCTGGGACAAATACCCAACACTCAAAAAGAGGGAAGGAAAGGTTTATTTAGCTCACAGTTACTAGAGGTTTCAGTCCATATTCAGCTGGCTCCAAGGCAGAACGGCACATGGGAGAGGGCAACCTTTCATGGCGGCAGCTAAGAGCAAGAGCACAGGGAGAGCTAGCAGAAGCTCAAACAGCTAACATCTCTTCCTTCCTTACATTAAAATGCAAATCACCAGCCCCAGGGCAGGTGCAGCACCCGTTTCCACAACAATCCAGAAGCCACCCCATGACTGCATGAGGCTTTGAGGAGCCACGTATGCACAAACCGTAACACTTACTCTGTGATGGGGTGGCCTGGTCACCTCTATTCTGTGGGGTCCCGGCTTCAGGGATGCTTCTGTTTTCTTCCTAACTACGAGGCTGGAGCACTGACACGGCTGCAGCCAGTCCCAAGCGGAAGTGCATCTCTCAAATTCCCAGCCCAGGTGGAGGGGTCCAGTGCTAAAAGGGGCTGGGCGCCCTGCCTGTCCTGCAGCTCTGCTGTGCTCCCTACCATACAGCTGGTCTCCACCTGCTCCATGTGGCCAAAGGCAGCTCCCAGCCACCTCGGCTTTGGAAGGAGAGGGAAAAGAAGAAAGGAACAGCACCCCACCTGCAGTCACCACTCAGAAGCTGGATGCATTACTCCTGCCCAGGACAGAAGAGCCAGCTCTCGGTCACACATCCCTCCCCATCTTCAGAGAAGGGCCACATACCTAACTAAAACTTCTTAGAAATGGGGAGTAGCCATCAGTGTCAGTATCTCAGAAAGAATAACATACATGTCTAAATATGGTAGAGATAAACCGAATTAGAAAAATGGCATCAGACTTTTTTTTTCTTTTTTTTTTTTTTTTTTTTTTTTTTTTTTTTTTTTTTTGTCTTTTTGAGACAGGGTCTCGCTATCAGCATCAGACTTTGAAAAAACAAAATCCAGGGGTCAGAGAAATTTAGCTCGGTGGTACAGCACCTGCCTGGCAAGCTAGAGGTCCTGAGATTGATACTCGGCCCCCACAAAAGCAACAACAACAAAAACCAAAATGAGCATCACACGACAGGCTCCCAGGGAGAAGTACAGCAGCCAACTTCATCCCACTTTCCTGAGAGCTGAGGCAAGTTCTAGCCACCGTGGTCCTGTCTCCCTGCTTCTTCTCTTTCCCACGGACCTTTCCCCCTCTTTCCCCTTCAGCTCTCTAGGGACCAACCCAGAACAATGAGGAGCCAAGATCAGCCAGTACAATGTATGGGACACTGTGTGTGCACCCCAGGAGTCCAGTGAGGACAATGATGATCAAAGAGCCACAAAAGAAAGAGGTCTACAGGACAGAGCAAAAAAGAAAGTGGCTTAGCGAGGAGAGAAGGCCCTGAGAGCTAGGGAGGTACCGGGTAGCTGAGGCAGAAAGGGCAGAGGAGCGCAGTAGGCATTGGGGAACCCACATGAGGACCTCAGGCCACTCTCCCCTCCCCTACTCTTCCTGATACCCCTAGGGCACTCCTGACTGTGTATCCCCCAGTCTTTTTCTGATTCTCTCCCCTAGGAAGGGAGTCTTAAGAGTGGATTGTATGACACTGGCTTCTACGCTATATTTCAGGAACCCCACAGAAAAGCCTGGGCCCTAGGGCAGTGCTGTATTCCTGTCAGCAGCCTCTTCTTTAGCCCCTGAATAACACACAGCCACTGACTCTCCCAGCCCAGAGAACCTGCCCCTGCAGACTCGCGCACCAAGAGCTGACAAAGCCAGAGGAAGGAGAAGCCTTAGCTTAGCGGTGCCAGCCCTGGAAGCTTCCAAAATGCAGAGGCGACACAAAGAAAGGGAACTCCTCGACTGTGTGCCCTGTGTCCCTACTCACCCACAGACACGCCCACTTGTCCCCACCACTAGAACTGGAGAACTGCACCATCAGGCTCTTCTCTCAAGGGTTTCACCAGCCACGAGGGCTCACTCTAAGCCTCTGTGCAAGTCCATGCGGTACCAATAAGATAGCAGGAACTAATTGTGGACATAGATTGCAGTGAGTGACGTCAGAGCAAGGGCGGGCCAGGGCCAAATACCACAGAGAAGCAGCTGCCAAAATACAGGACCAAGCTTTCAAATCATGAGTATGACTTCTAGTATGTTTTCATGCATGTAAATTTGCATCTAATTCAAAATGCTTGGTTTGGGCTGAGGAGATAGCTCAGTAGAATAACCACTTGCCTGGCAAGCACAAGGCCCTGAGTTCAATCCTTGGTTCTGCAAAAAAAATGTTTGGGCTATCTCATTTAATCCTTATAGTGACCTGGAATGAAAGAACAGTGAGGAAGCCAATCTTCAGTTGCTATTAAGTAACAGAAAATGCACAGAAACACTTTGAATTTGTATTTTCATCGGTACAGCTTTGAAGTATACATGATTACATCCACCAGGAGGAATGGGTACTTGTACATAGCTGATCCTGCTTCCTCTTGCCTCCCCTGTCTCTCCCTTGGTCCTCTTCTCATTGACAAAAGGTCTCTCTCCCTGTCTCCTGTTACCTGCACAGAAATATCACATAAAGGGAAATATTTAGAAACAAAACTGAAGGGCCAGCCAAATAGCTCAGCAGATTAAAGCACCTGCTTAGGCAGACACAGCAGCTGGGTTCAATCCCGCATGCCATGCCAGCCCCACCCCCAGGGCACGCTGAGATGGTGATTGAGACTGGGCGTGGTGGTGCACACCTGTAATCCCAACTCTTGGGCGGCTGTACACAGGAGAATCACTATAAGTCCAATCTGTGTAGTGAGACCCTATACTAAAACATAAAAAATAAATAAATAAATAAATATAAAAAAGAACGAAATTGGATGCAAGATGTGACACAACTCAGGAGAATGGGTCTAATTCCATGTGCTACACACATTTCCAAAAGGCTCGGAGACCATGAAGGATGCCTTTAGCACGGGGGAGCACCTGGGCACCTCTCCTTGAAAGAAGAGCAGTCGACTCTGTTTCGGCTGTGCCTGACCCTGGTTCCTTGCATTGATATATATGGAGCTGGCCAGGACTTTTCCTTATCCCTTTAACTGGCTTTCAGCAAAGCACGTCAGTCTAGCCAAGGTGTCAGTGGTAGTCTTTGAAGATGGCACTCGTGTTTCCTCAGAACCTCCACCTGCTGCCCTCTAGTGTTAACTGGGTTAAGACAGGATGAAGAGCCAATGCTATCAGCTGGAACGGAGCCTTAAGTTAGAGGCGATGACTTCCTGGGGTTCGAAAGATTACACATCAGAGCTGAAACACAGACCTCAAAAATTAGATACTGTCTCAATTGTGTAATGCAGATTACTCTCTGTATAGCCTTCTATTGCAGAGATAAACACAGGCCTCCCGCCTAGCCCAGCTCATGGCACTCACCTACTTCCTGCCATTCTCAGTCACTCATCCTCAAGCCATTCCTCCTTCATGAATGAATGGGTTCGACCCTAGGTCAAGGCCTATGTCGCAGTTAGCCATCATCATGGCTGAACTGAGGACCCCTTGGCTCCCCATACCATGCCATCGTGTCTGTGCTCTTGCCATGGGTTGCACTCACTGAAAGTGGTAGATTGAAATTAACCTGATGGGATGCTAATAACTTATCCATGGGATTACAAATGTAAACTTCCTGAGCCAGAGGAGGACCAGGAAGGGCTCTCTGTATTTAGGATTTGGGTAGTATCAATGCTCTTGTTTCTTTCCTGCTCCCATACTATAATAGTTTCCTGAAAAACATCTCACATAGATGATGCCCACGATGCCCAGGTATGTCTCCAGTGAGTTCCCCTCGATGCTGCCCACCTGGTCTTCCTCTCTCTGTTTGTCCTCAGCCTTCAAAAATCAAACAAAACAGTTAGGGAATTTTTCTTCCCAAGTTTCCACAGGGCCTCCCAGCCAGGGGCAGAAGTGTCCCCGTGTCTCACTCTGAGGATAAGGGGAGGAGAAATCAAGCTGCACCCTGCCTGAGAGGCGACCACCACTGCCCAGAGTGGGTCCTGCCTGCCGATGGGCTGGGGCGGAGAGACACTGTAGCTGCAAGCACTGACTCGGCTCTGGATTCATAACCAAGCATGGAGAGCCGCTGCTAGGTGGGAGTAAAGTAGCCTCCAATTCCTTCTCTCTTCCTTTTCTACACTGTGGGTAAGGAGGAGGCCCTCAGTGGACAATGGCTAAAGGATGCACGTATGCCTGGTAACACCCAGCTAAAGGAACCTATGGGCCAGGGAGACAGCTCCATGGCATAAGTGCCTGCCTGGCAAGTACAAGGTTCTGAGTTCAATCCCCGGTGCCAAAAAAAAAAAAAAAAAAAAAAGTGGGAGGAGGGAAACCTATGAGATGGACAGTCTAAGAAGCAAGCCTCAAGAAAGCCAGGACCAGGACCCTCATGGAAAGCCTGAGGTTGCAGACTCAGTTAGGGGTGGAGCCTGCCATGCTGCCAACAGAAATCAGCCCAAACAGCAAGGGATGAGACCTGGGTCCCTGCTCCTCGGCGTTCACAGGGCAGTGTGGAGAGGAAAGCTCAGCTCAGAAGAGGACACACAGGCAGCCTCTACCCCAGGGCTGGATGGGAGAAGGGGTTCAGCTGCAGCATTACGTATGTTGCAGACACCAGCTGTCAGCTAGTACTGTTGAGCAGAACCTGTGGTCCTGTCACACCCGACACCTTGCTCTAAAGAGAAATATTTAAATTTCCCCTTTGCCATTCTGAATTGAAACCCATAAATAATTCTCTCCATAATTTAAAAAGTCAGTATAATGCCTTTATTCTAACAAAGGAGAAGAAAAGAAAATTGCAATAAATACTTCTACCTAAAGACTCAAGAAAGTCTGTGAATGAATGCCTAAAAAAAATTTCCTGCAAATCTCCCAGCTTCCCAAGAGGCAGAGACCACCCCGCCAGTCACCACTGCTCTAACCCTTGGCAGCCCCACGCCTTGCTCCCACAGGGAGCAGAAGGCAGTATCCATGCTGGCCTGCTCTTCCTCCACACCCAGCTCCTGCGCCACCTGCTGGGACTGTTAGGTCCAAACCTAGGCAATCAACCAGGCCCAGCATTCTGACCCGAGTAGAAGATTTCCTGGGGTCATCAAGCAGGCTGGCTGTCTAGGGGACCAAGGCAGCATCGAACAAAGGGGGTCAGGAGACTTTATAGGATCTTTCAGGGAGGGTGATCGTGGGCTGGAGCAGCCAAGTAACAACCAGATCACCAGTTTCCGGGTGAGGTGGAACAGCTCTATTTAGGTGGGCATCATTTATCTTCCTTTTTAATTTTATTTATGTCAGAAGGGAGTGAGTTGAGACCAACATAGGTCAAGAGGAAGTGAGCTGAGACCAGAGTACAATGGAATTGGGGATGGGTAGGTTACCTACGAAACTGAGGGAAGGAATGTTTGGGTCAAGATGCCCTGGGAAGCTAAGAGGAAGTGTTTGAGGCAAGGTGCCCGAGAAACTTTGAATCCTGACCTACCAGGGACAAATGCGGGTGGAGATGGAGCGGCTCCACCCGCGGGGGCCTCCCAGGATTCCTCGGTTATGCATGGATCCCCTAGCCCATCTTGGCCAGGTTCTTGCCCAAGGATGCTGCAGAAAGAGCTGAGCAGGTCTAACGGATTGAAGGGTCTCACGCTGGGCTTCGCCTCCTCAGAAACTCCAGGCTGGCACAGGAAAGGCTCAGAGTGCCCTAAATGGAGCCCTTTCTTCCTTTGCCTGGTCTCTACTTAGCAATGATGTGTAAGAGTGCGGTTGGTTGTACCTGAGGCCCCCAGCCTTGCCAACAGGAGCTCTCCAGCCCGGCCCAGTAAGAGGCAGTGCAGTCCAGAGGACAGAGTTGTTCCGTGGAACCGAACAGCGCTGAGCTTCAAATCCCATCTCCATTGTCTCCTAGCTCTGTGATAAATGACTTAGATTCACTGCATATCCATTTCACCAATGATAAAATGAGTTGTTAAAACCTACTTCATTGGGTTATATGGAGCAGTAGGGTGAATAGATTAAAAGCCCCCTTCCAGGGCCGGCGAGATAGCCCAGTGAACTAAGCGCCTGCTTAGCCACGTGCAAGGACTGGAGTTCAATGCCTGGCTCCCAGCACTGGGGAGGCTGAAACAGGATCACTATGAGTCGGAGCTGCGAAGTGAGACCCTGTACCAAACACATAAAAATAAATAAATAAGCAAGCACCTTTCCCAGACCAGGACATCGAAAAGGCTTAATAAATGGTCCCCTCCTGAACATCTGGTAGGCAGCGGAGGACGGCACGGAAGGCCAGGTCAGGGAGCCCTGCAGACCTCACTGTGAACTCCAAATCCTTAACTTGCTGTGAGATCGGGCTGCGATGGCTCCAGGAAAGCCCTGCACCGGCCTCGGCCCTCAAGGACCCTTCCCCAGTGCCATCCTGGCTGCATCTACCTCCCACGCTTAGCTCAGGAGCGTTCCTGGGTCTTCCAGAGAAAATCCAGCCACGCCCTCCGTGTTCTCTGCGCGCCTCCTGAGAGCAGGCCGGCCTCCTTGCAATTGACATCACTTCTACCAGGGAAATAATGACGTGGCGCAGCCTCAGTGTGCAGTACGCCCTAAGGTAACTCGGGGGACAAAGAACGTCCCCAGCGCGGGCGGGCGCCTTCCCCACACAATCGGAACTCCTCCTAAGCCTCCCCACCCCCATCCCCCCCATCCCCGCCTTTGAGTTGCAAGCTTGTCTGCTAGGTTTTGACTACACTGAGTCTGAAAGTTGGAGGCTGTCTTTGGGGACCGACAGAGCTCCTAGCAGGGTTGGGGACCCGTGGATCTGCACAGGGTGGACAGCTGGGGTGGCCAGGGAGACCGCAGACACTCCACCTTCTGCGGGATGGTCCCCGCCTGAAGGCGAGCAGAGCGGCAAGTGCAGGAGGCGTGGCGCATCAACTAGCTGGCGACAGGGCCTGGCTGGAGCGCCCCTGGGGGCAGTAGTGCAGGTCCACTCCCGGGGGACCCGCTGGGGGCGAGTGAACAGCGGTCCAGGCCCCCGCCGAGCCGCCCCGCCCCAGCCTTGGCCCGCGCTGAGCGTGAGCGCCCCCTGCTGGAGCCCTCACCCTTCGCCCCTGGGAGGCTGAGGCCTGCGCGGAGCTGCAGGGCAGGAGCTAAGAGCTACCAGCCCGGGGGCCCGGGGACCGAGAGCATGCTGTTTCATCTCTCGGAGCTTCGGTTTCTTCGCCTGTCAAACTGGGGGTGATAATCCGCACCCATCGCAGCTTTCTGCCCTAAAGGTGGGGACGGCCCGCATCCGGCCCGGCCAGGTTGGCGCAGCCGCGAAGGAATTTTTGCTTCCCTTTCCCAGGACCCTTCCGCTCCCGGGCCGCGAATCTCGTTCTCTCAGGTCCCTTCTCCGGCCCCCGGGCGGCGCTGCAGGAATGTGACCGGCAGAGGGCGCCAGAGGACAGGGCCAGGAGCAGCGCCTTCGCGACAGCGCTGGGCCCGGTGATTGGGGACCAAGCCGACCCAGGCAAGGGACGTGAGAGGACAGTGCACCCCCTTCTCGGTCTCCCCCTGACTCTTTTTCTTGGTGGTGTAGGTGACTTGCAGTCCGTGTGCCTGGTGTAAAGATGGCCCTGTGACCCAGGGAGTAGAGGAGCGTGACCTCCCCGGGCAGGTGGGGGTGGGGTGGGGGGAGGAGCGCCCTGGCAGCCTGGGATGCTGGGCCAGGCCTGTGCGCAGATGAGACCCCCGCGCAGGTCCGTGCGAGGTAGGTTAGGAGCAAAGGCCTAGAGGTCACAGAATGTGAGGACCTTGCCCAGGCCTCAGCGCCAGACCTGGCCGGCACCTCCATCCCCCCCCCCACCCACCCTTCAAAAGCTGAGACTCTCACGAGGACAGAGGACAGATTCACCAGGTTCCTGTCCAGCCTCTTCAGCTGCTCCGACCACTCTGCAAGACAGAGCGCAGCAGCGGGGGCCGCCCTCCTGGGGCTCAGCCAGGGGTTTCTGCTCCACACTGCTCCCAACATGCAGGACCCCTTGGGGCAGATGAGACCGGGGGTGCAGCAGAGACCTCAGGAGCCCCGTGGGACAAGGGACAGGAGCACTCCCACATGACAATGACTCAGACCCAGCAGCTCTGGAAACAAGCCCCGAGGTTGGGCTTTCACCAGTCTGGCCCCTAAGGTGACACTGGGAACTTTCCAGGAAGAAACGTGCGCCTCCCAGCGCCCCGGAGGGCAGGGGAAGGGACAGAAAAAAGTCCCCAGCACACAGTGGAATCTGAAGTCAGATCGCGAGCACTCCACTCCCAGCTTGGCCCCTGTGCCAGCGTGACTCGAGCCACTGCTTAGCCACTCTGGGTCTCTGTTATCTTGTGTAGAAGACAGATCCTCCCCGTAAACCACAAAGTGGACGTGATTCGTGGTTGCAGCTAACCGACAGCAGGCAAAGCAGAAGGTGGAGGCACCCCCTCAATGGTCCTAATCCTTTTCCCGGGCCCAGATGCCCAGCTCCCTGGGCAGCTCAGGAACCTCTAGGCAAGCCCTACCACTTCTTGGGCTTGTCAGTATCCCCAAGGATGTGGTCCCCAAGAATGTGGTCTCCAATGTACAAGATGTCTTTTCCCCTCACACCAGGCGCACCCAGTCCAAGGAGCCTGCCTCGTGGAGGGAAGACAAGTGCTGGCCTGCCCTTCTCACCCACCTCTGAGCCAAGAGAACTACAACTTCTCCCCTGTAAGGGAAGACACTGCAGGCCCTCAAAGGGGCCCCCAGTTATCTGCCTCCAGGGACAGTTAGGCCAGCAGAGCCAGCAGTGGCCATAGGCAGACCCTAGTCTAAAGGCAGGATGTGTCCCCTCAACTGGCCAGGGCTCAGATTATCCTGTGACCTGTCTGGAGACTGTCTCTCCACATGGAGCTGGGGCTTCCGCGTGCACGCCACAATCAGGTCCAAGTAGGAGGTCCGGGGCCAGGCTGAGCCTGTGGCCTGTGGGAAGGGGTGGGGCACCTGTGTAGGCACATAGAGTGCACACACACGAGGGGAATCTGACCCTGCTGAAAGCCACCTCCCTGTCTGATAGGATATCCTCAGGCTAGGAGTCCTGGGGTTCCACCCAGTGTCCCAAGCAAGCCAGGTGCTGGGGGTTGTTCATCAGGTGCCTGTGGAGGGGGCACTGAACTTCACATGACCAGAACAACCTGCAGGGCCCCTTCTAGTGCAGTCAGTGACATGTGACACCAAGTTGGGGCCCCACATACTGCCTGGGAACACTGGCCGCACCAGTACTGAGGGCCCGTCAAGTTCCCTCACCAGCCCGTTGCGCCCTCTGTCACCCTAGCAAGCTCCTCCCGACGTCACCTGCCTGCATGGTCCTTCAGAAAGCCCTACGTGCACCTTCTCTGATGCCCTGGGGAACGTCCACTCGAAGGCTTGGTCCTTGCTGGGGCCGGGTGGTCGTGGAAGGGTCCTGGCCCTCTCTGCCCTTAGGCAGCCCATGCTAGCTCAGCCCAGAACACTTGCCTCATGGTGGTAAACAGGTACAGTCACGACGGGCTGGCAGGGACAAGACCGGGTCAAAGCACTGAGCTCAGGATGGGCCTCCACCCATACCGCACTTCCTTCAAGCCCCAGAGTAAGGTGGCAAGGAAACCGCTCAATCCACAGGGGCCTTGAAGGGCCCAGCAACCCCACCCTCTGCTCCTCCCAACCTCTTCTTCATTTCCTGCAGTGCCTCGGGGTCCTCTCCCCACAGACCCCTACACTAGTGTAGTTGTAGCTGCCGGTAGTGACCAAAAACACCTTCTCAGTCACCTTCCTCTCACCCAGAAGGATGGGGACTCATGCCTGGGGCAAAGGTGGAGTGACCCCAGGGCTGGGATCCTCCAGCTTTGCCCTGAATACTCTTCTTAGATGCCCACCTAGGAGCCACCCCACCCCACCTCCCAGAGTAGGTGGCTCCAGAGGAAGGCCCTGAGCTGGGTGACAGCCCTTGCAGCTTTGAGGGAGATGACCAAGAGGACCAAAAAGGGGCCACCTGCTGCCTGGGGAAGGGGCTGGGGCAGTGATGGCCAGGGTCTCGGAACACCGTGAGACAGCCCTGAGGGAGGGAGCAGAGCCGTGTGTGCGTCCATAAGAGCTTGGCAGGTGTCATGGGAGAACATGGAAGTGGGTTTCTGGCTCAGTCACTGGCCCTGGGGCCCTAGGGACCACAGCCGCTCCCCCACCCCCACCTCCTCAGGCAGCTTGAAGAGCACGTTGAGGATGTGAAGCTGCTGCTCGTCCCACTGATGAGCTTGCTGGGGTAGAAGCTCCAGCTCTGGGCGCTAAGGAGGGATAAGAGGTGCAGCTGACCTCACTCCTGGGAGAGACCTGGCCCCGCCCTGGTGGTCCCACCCCTGAGCCACTGCCCTCTGCCCTCTTTACCCAGCGTGGCAGCCCCATCCCGTGCTTGCTTCCCCCTTCCTGGGCACCCTCGTCCCTTACTCTAAGAGGAATTCCTGTGGCTCCCGTAGGTGTCCACCTTTAGCAGGTTTCCTCAGAGTTCATCAAACAACAGTGCCTGGGGAGACAGCACTGGGGCGACGGATAGGGGAGCCAGGCCAGAGACAACCTCCCGCTCGTCCCCTGTCCCTTCAAAGCCACGCCTAGTGGGTAAGGTGGTGTCGTAGGTGTAGTGCAGGATCTGGCACGGGGACCCAGTGCACACCAGGTGCTCCAGCAGCAACCCTGAGGCCAGTACCTCATAGGCCGGAAGCTGTAGCCCACAGAGGCCCAGGCAGACCCAGCAGCTTGGAGCCTGGCTGCCTGGCCCCTGGCCCCACCCCCCACAGCCCCGCCCTGCAGCCTTCTCTACCTGCCAAAGTGTGATCCATGTCAAAGCAGAAGCAAAGGATCTTCCCAAGTCCCCGGCTGCAATTGACCAAAATCTTGGGGAAAGGAAAGAAGCAGCTGAAATCAGTACCCGGCCCCCCGGTGCACCCCCACCCAAGCCCCTGCTGGTGGGCACCCAGCAGAGGGACCTTGTGCCCTGCAGCTACAGTCGTGATGGTGGATTTCAGGGAGCCAGGGCCTCATCCCAGTACAAGCATGAGGGCAGCGTGTGTCCCAGGGAGCATGTGCAAAGGGCCAGCAGCTCGCCGTGAAGCCCCATGCAAATGTGCACTTGTCCATAGGGGAGGGGCTGTCCTTTCTGAAGTGGAGTCACCATGTCCAGGATTAGAAAGGAGCAAAGGGGTCGATCTCTGTGGGAGAGAGAGAAGAGCAGGGATGACCTCTGCAGTGTCCTATTGCCAGCGCTTCTGCCGCACCAATCACTGTCCCTATAGAAGGTGTCCTGCGGTGCAGGTGCCCGTCTCTTTTAGGTGTCCAGTCATCTGGATGCCACCAGGTTGTATTGGACGCTGAGCCCACACAAGCTCCCTTCTCACCTCTGGCGCCGGTTCCTAGGCAGGCTCTGAGGCAGCCCCAGGCCCCGAGGCTCCCTGCCGGGCTCCGGACTGGGCCCCCATGCTCACGCATGCTGGTCACCACCACCAAAAGTGAAGGCAAGGCTGTGGCCCCTTCCCCAGCCATCTGCACACTGTCAGCAGGGCCTAGGCACTCGCCTCTCCCTCAGGAACTTCCGGCCCCTCTGGCAGCCAGGCCCACCCACCCCCAGCTCCCCTTCCTCTTCCCAAAGGAGGAGTCAGGAACTCACTAAGGGTCAAGGGGGAGCGGCTCACTGACACCACGCCACCTCCACGCCTATGACTTGTGCAGCCAGGGACCTCAGTTGCCTGCAAGTGGGGGCATTTTATAAATCAGGCAAGCATGGGAGTTACGAAGGCAAAGACCCAACTTTAACGATCAAAAGCACTCTTGCTGTACATAAATTCTAACCTATTTGGTTAGCAAGATCCCCAGTTCAAGACCATTTAAAGATGAATCATAGAAGCATGCCAAGACTTGCAGGAAGCAGCATGTGAAGGGCATCTCAGAATCAAGGAAAACACATACAAAACAAGCTATGAAAAGCAGCGCAACTGGGCCCACGTGGTGTACACTTGTGAACAGGCCCTGTGAGCCCGCAGCACCGTCTACCACGGAGCAGTGACTCGGGCTATCCGGAAACACCTTCTCTCCTGAATATTAAACTAAATGAAATTGGGCACCTCTAAATGGCTGAAAGTTCTGGAAGGGGAGGTATGTCTAAGACATAGTGCTCTCTTTGACAGTGCCAGATGAGCAATTAGGTAGGATGGTGAGGCAGAGGCGCGAAGGCCCCAGGTGCTACCATCTCTTATTGGACAGAGGCATGATGGATGGATGGATGGATGATGAAGATGGATGATGGGTGGGTGAGTGGGTGGGTGGGTAGATAGATACATGGGTGGATGCATGCATGCATGGAGGATGGATAGTGGGTAGGTGGGCAGATGATGCATGGATGGATGGATGGATGGATGGGAGTTGGATGGATGTTGGGTGGATGGCAGGTAGATGGGTGAGTAGACTCATGGATGGATGGATGGATGGATGGATGGATGGATGGATGGATGGAGTAGTGGGTGGATGATGGGTGATGGGTGGGTGGATGGATGGGGGTAGATGGGTAGATGGATGGATAAAAGATGAACGGGTATGTGGATGGATGGATGGGTGGATGCAAGCATGCACGAGTGCATGCATTAACAGATAGTTGAATGTGGGGCAGGGTTCAGGTGTAGGGCAGTGAATGGG
This sequence comes from Capromys pilorides, assembly GCA_004027915.1. Taxonomy (NCBI): domain Eukaryota; kingdom Metazoa; phylum Chordata; class Mammalia; order Rodentia; family Capromyidae; genus Capromys; species Capromys pilorides. The sequence goes on from PVKN010004064.1 coordinate 18,724, forward strand.
CAGATGGCATGCTTTATTTGGCAGCCTTAATGGAAGGGTTCCAGAAAAGTATCAAGCTTCAGAAGTCAGGACAACTTCTAATGTCCCTTCCACCAGTTCCGTGCTGTCTGCCCATCTCAGCCCTTTGAGCACCATTTCCCATGGTACGCAGTTCCCTTTTTTGGTCTGAAAAGAGAAAGAGGAGCAGAGGGAGCCTCTCAGCCGTTCCTGCACCCTCCCTCAGAAGCCACACCACAGCTGCACGCTGCTTTTCCTGCAGCGGAGCCTGGGGTCTGTCTGGAATTCCCCTCACACCAAGAGGCAGGAAAGCCACCCATGACACTCAGCTGCACTCTGCAACCCAAGCCTTTTCTCAGATCCTCTGTCCAGGTGCACCCCTAGCCCTCTCTGAGTGCTGATCGAGCATAGCATGGGGTAGGAGCCCAGTGACACTGGTGGTTGGGAAGGGCGTCATGTCACTCAGTAGCAGTTTGGGTGACCTTCACTGCCCCAGCAGGAGTGCTGGCCCTCGGCTTGATGCTGTCTGCCCCTGCCTCTTGTGCAGGCCTCAGAGCCTGTAGGCTAACTGAAGGAGGGACCCGCGATGTCATAGGATCCCCCTGGCCCTGGCCTGGAACCTCAGAGGTCTATCATAGCAGCAGGGAACGGCCTCTAACAACACCACAAACTAGGTCCCTTGTTATTCCAAGAGCGCAGATTATTACATGAGACACTGCAGGGTACAACTCGACTCCTCTCACAGGGCTAATGCGTGGTAGAGCAAGACCAAGCCCTGACAGCCAAGCCAGGTGTCTTCACTCTTAAACTCTAGGCAAAATGTCCCCAGCCTATGGTGCCTCATAACGGTCCCCTGACTTTTCAAAGACAGAGGGAGGCTAGGGAATCATTCCAGACTAAAGAAGGCTAAAGAGCCATGACAAATGAGCAAAATCACCAGGCTTCCCCTTAATCCTGCTGCAGGGCTCATGGTGCTGAGGCGCTGAGTAGATCTACAAGCACGAATGGAGAGTGGGTGGTACTCGATGAACTACCCGGTGCTGGTGTAAACCTGTGGTGGTGGTGGTGTGGGAAAATATCGCTTTTCTTGAGAAATACTCATTGAAGGATTTAGCATAGAGGTCAGGATGCATATCACTTACCTTCAAATGGCTCAGGGAAAACGCCACATACACATATAGGTATGTGTGTAGATACGGGGTTGGGGACCAGTGGTAAAACACATGGAACAAAACATCAACAGTGGGTAAATCTTGGTAAAGCATATAAGAAATTTCTGTGTATGATTTTTTTTTTATTTTATAACGTTTGAAAAACTTAGGTAATTTCCAAACTGAAATTATTTTGTTTGTTTGTTTGTTTGTTTATTTATTTATTTTGGAGATAAGGTCTTACATTGTTGAGGCTGGTTTTGAACTCACTGCAACCCAGACTGGCTTTTCACCGGACGTCATCCTCCTGCCTCAGCCTCTGGTGTGCTGGGATTAGGATTACGGTAGGCACCATTATATCTGGCCCAATTTGAACTTAGAATTCAGGGGACTCTGTTCTCAGAGGAACAGCTCCATCCCAGTCACTGTCCTTGAACTCCTCTCCTCTCTCCCCCGCCCGCTGAGCTCCCAGCATGGCGTCTCTCCTCTGCTGTTTCCTTTGGTTCTCCATCTAGATGGTGTCTGTTTCAAGGAGTCAAGATCTAGCACGTGGTGGCTTTCTAGCCCTTGGGATGTCTGTGGGGCTGGCTGTCACCCCACATGTCATACCCTTGGTCCTCACCTATCCACAGAGACTTTAGCAACCTGCAGCCATGCCATGGGACCAAAGGAGGAGGCTTTCATCCTCTGGAGCTTGGAGAAATCCTCTCAAGGTGAGCAGTGAGCGGTCCCCAGGCTTCCTCACGCAGGCAGGCGCCCTTACTATGGGGAGGTGGAGGTAGGATCAAGCTGCACACCCAGAAGTCATTTTAACAAGAGAGTTATGGAGAAGTCTTTAAGGAAGGGCACAATTTTTATTGGTTTAGAATAAAAAGGATTTTCCCAGAGCCAGCAATGGGCTCGGTGCTGAGATGCAAAAAGAAAATGGACCACAGGGGACAGCACAGGATGGGACCTGCCTCAGTCCCGGCTATCTTCTCCCCACTGTGGCCACACTGCCAACGGGCTTGTGCTGGAGTGGCTGGGGAGGGACAGCCACTGAACTATGCCCAGAGATTGAACTCCACTTCCGGGGAAGAGCCTGGAGCTGAGTCAAGGCCGCGGAGCACTATGTCCTACCGCACCTAGGGCAAAAGCCACCCTTCTCCTTGGGGGAGGGGCAGGGAGGGGAGATGCAGAGGATGAGGTACAAAACGTCAAAGAACTTGTTGTTCCTTCTGACAAAACACCGGGAGCCCCTGGAGCTTGTGGTGTGAGTGTGGCGTGCCCATTGCTGTGGGTAGGAATGTGTGTGTGTGTGTGTGTGTGTGTGTGTGTGTGTGTGTGTGTGAGAAAGTGTGGGCATGGGTGAGTGAGTGAGAGTTGTTTTGGAGCAGGACCAGGCAGATGACATGCCTGTCACTGAGCCTAGCTGGAATTCGGGCTGGAGCTCCAGGGGGCCTGCAGCTCTGGGGGTGGCAGGGAACAGCGGCAGGGATGCCACCCACACAGCGCATCCTGACTGTTCTGTGAGAGGGCAGACGGGGCTGGGAAAGCAAGGGGCCACCCCCGCATGGCTCATGGGGGCCCCCGTTAGGTGGAATTGAGCCTTTTCCTGTTAACAGCTCTGTGGGTCTGGTGGGCCTGGAAGCCCCAGGGAAGACTGAGGCCTGCAGAGGTGGAGACCCGGTCACAGGAGCTCAGGAGACAGCTGTGTCTTGTCCTTGAGGAGGAGGTCAGGCCTGGGGGTGAAGGCACGCGCTAAACTGGAGGGCAGAGGGCAGGGAGCCCATGCAAGACCGTGGCAATCTCGCCAAGCTCTACCGAGGCTGAGACGGGGAAGGCCTTGAATGCCAAAGCCGGGGGACCTCCTTGTCACAGCCCCCCAGGCCCCCTCACTGCAACCTCGAGAGTCAGCGGTTCTGGCCAGATGCCAGGGCTAAAAGAAGCTGCGCAGGAGTCAGGTACAGGGTGGGCCACCTCCTAGGCCCATGTCCCTCTCCTTGCCCAGAGACTTCCGCAGCTGCCAAGTCACCTGTGAGTGAGACCCGGTACTTGTCCTCTGAGGAGAAGTCTAAGACGGACGTGCTCTATCAGGAAAAGGGAAAGGGAGGGCGTCCAGCCAGGGCCTCCGGCAGCCCGCATGGCGTGGCTTCCTTCTTGTAGTCTGGCAACTCCATGGTGGGCATGGGTTTCTGCAGGAGGCCCCACACAGGGTCACTCGAGCAGCCTCTAGACCCATGAAATGCAAAGGCTAGGCGTGTGCAAGTACACAGGACAAAACAATGTCCAACTAAAGATAGGGAACCTATAATTTTCAAATCATTACCCACATAGATCTGTGATGTGTAAATTATTATACAGCCAGGTGTGGTGTTACACACCTTAATCCTAGGACTCAGGAGGCTAAGGCAGGCCGGAGATCACCCAGAGTTCAAGGCCAACCTGGGCTACACAGTGAGTTAACAATGACCTTGGACTACATAGTGAGACACTGTCTCAAACCAACAAGATATGAGTGGTGGAAGAACACAAAACTGAATTTTCACAAACATACAATTTACAAAATGCCTATCAAAAAGAATTTTTGAAACCTCAGACAATGTCATAGGCGGGCAGCAAGGTTACACTCGCTTTCTTATCTAGGATATCTACATTTTCTGATATGTGGTTGAGTACTGAAAACTGAGTGGTATAAAATGAAATGGATGCTACAAAACAGGTCTATGTGAAATGAAAGTAGCAGAATTTGGACTCATCAATACACTGATGTTCACTCATTTTTCAAATACAGTAGAACATTTTTGCATTGCATGAGACCCTGCCCCGAGCCTAGTGGCTGGCATCGAGGGACAAGCCCTCGGCTCTGGCAGGACCACTCACCTTATAGGTCACACCTAGCGCCCCAAGCTGGTGTTGCAGCCCTTGGGAGCCTATGATTTGGGGGAGCAGTCATAAGGCAGGTGCTCGCTCTGGGACTCTCACCCCAGCACCTTGTCATGAACCAACCCGGCTCCACTGTCGGGCTGAGGAGCCAGTCAGAGGGAGCCGAGAACACATTGTTGGGGTGAGGGCAGGTCCAGGAGACAGTCAGGCCCACCCTCTTGAAAAACAAGCAGGAGTGAGGACTTGGGGAAGAATCCGTAGCACGGCAGCCACAGGCTGAAAGGGGAAAGGGAAGCAGGCAGCCCACAGCCAGTCCTGGGGAGCCAAGGAAGTGGTGTGCAGAAGCAAGGCCAGGTCGGGAGAGGCACCTGTGTGCATGACCCTGATGCTGCTTGGTGGAAGCACGGCCATATGCGTGCAGGGCAGGATGTGGCCTACCACATTGTCGTGCTGCCTGTCATCAGGCTGTGGAAGCCCAGCAAGGCCTACAAAGGCTGAAGAGGGAGGAGCCGCTGCAGGGACCAGGCAGGCCCTCCAAGGAGCCCAGTACAAGGCAGTGTGCAAGGGTGGGCAGGCCTGAGCCATCCAGCTACCCCAGACGGGGGATCCTGCAGAGGACAGAGGCTGCGGTGCGGAGGAGCCAGGGCATAGGGCCACCAACCCCAAGGAGCTGACAGGAAGCAGTGCCATCATGAGCTAGTCACGCCTGCCTGTGGGAGGCATGAGGTGCCCCGCTGGAACTCTGGGGCCTGGTAGGTTTCAGAATTCCATATTTTCTGAGTGTAAGAAGTAACACAATTGACCCTGTGTATGCATGATCACACCCTTGGTGGGGTGGAAGAAGCAGTCCATAATTAAACATGCTGGCCTTTGTGCAGTCAATAAATGAATATTCATTCCCACATGGCAGGCATATAAAAACAGTAAAAAGAACCTCGTGCCCAGGCTGATCAAAGTTGGCCATCAAATGAGCCTAGAATGGCCTTTGTTGTGGGACAGAAACTGAGACGAAGGAGTTGCATCAGCATCCCTGGTCACTAAGGACCAGCAGCAAGAGGCCCCTGGGGACAGACAAGCAGGGGACCAGAGCTGAGGACACAGCCCCAAGAAGAACAAGGCAGTCGACACAGGAGGCCGGCTGGGGAGCAGAAGAGCCCCAGAAACAGGGGCAAGGGCTGCAGAAAGACCAAGGGAGGGAAGACCCTGGGGACTTTCACATTTGGCAACAGATGAGGACACAGGAGACCTGGGCCATCAGGGTCAGTGGACATGTGGGACAGGCGGGAGTCGAGAGGCAGCTGCAGGTGGGAAAAGACCTATCGCGGGAACCATGGCCAAGACAGTAGTGAGACCAGGCAGTGGTCAGACCCATGAACAGAAAACATAGCGGGTGTGTGGGGCCAGGGATCTCAGTGAGGGGCCAAGAAAATCAAGAAAAGACAGTGAGTTATAAAGAGACAGTGCATGTCCATCAAGTCACGTGTAAGAATATTCATGGCATCTTCATTCAGCATCATCCCCTACTGGAAACAATTCAGCTGCTCATTAGCACCAAAACAGATAAAGCTTTGGAAGCAGCAATGAAGAGAAATTAATTATATGCTACCCTCAATAACATGGGTGAGCCTCGAAGACAATGTTGGGCACAGGAACAGGTATTTAGTCAAGCATCATGGCTGTGCCTGTAATCCCTGCTCTCTGGAGGCTGAGGCAGGAAGATCAAAAGTTTGAGCCCAGCATGATAAGTATAAAGATGATATAGATACAGAGAGAGCAAGAGAGAGACAGACAGACAGACAGACAGACAGACAGACAGAGAGATATATCCAGGCGACTGGGGGTGAAGGCCTATGTGAAAAGCCCCAGGTCCAATCCACCGTGTCACCAAGTGTGTGCTTTTATGTGCATTATACCTCAACTAGAAAGAATGAAAGACAATGGAATTGAAGGTTTTCAGGGGCAGAGTGATAGCTCAGTGGACTGAGTGCCTGGGACCAAGGTTCACACACCGAGCCGGCCACCGAGGCCAGGTGTGGTGGCGCATGCCTGTAATCCAGGACTGGAGAGGCTGAGATAGGAGGATCACTAGGAGTCTGAGCTGCATAGTAAGACCCTGTAGCAAACACATAAATTAAAAAAAAAAAAAATTGAAAGTTTCAAGCATGAGACCATCTAGGGGATGGAAAGGTGGGACGCGACATTAAGGCAGATCTGGGTGAAGACGATGACTGTGGAGACTGGAGCAGTGCTGCGCTCAGCACTCAGAGCTCAAACACACACACACACACACACACACACACACACACACACACGCAAGTGATCTTGAGCAGCTATCAAAAAGAAGTTTTCAAGGTGAAGAGTGGTGTACTATTTTGGACACAGGCTGTTCCTATGAGGCTCGTGTCCCAGCTGTCCTTTCCCTGATTGTCCCTCATTCTGATCCCAACCCATTCGAGGTCCCCCTGCCCAACCCTGTGGAGGCTCACACACATGTGCACATGCGCATGCGCATGCACATGCGCGCGCGCGCGCACACACACACACACACAAACGCATGCACACGCATCAGACCACAACCCTCTCAGGGCCAACCTGCACCAACACTTGAGGGAAACAGACTCTGGAGGGAGTCAGTCGACCAGGAAGGGCACTGCCCTCCACCCTCGAGGCCTCACCCTAGGGCCAGCTGGCTGTGCCCTGCCCTCTTTCCCCAGGGGTGGCTTCCTGCCCCTGAGGCTCTTCCTTCTGTACATGCGCATTTGAGCACCTTGCACTTACGAGAATTCTCCCCTTCCCGTCCCTGCTCAGCAGTCAGTGCAGCCCTGGGCGTGAAGGGCAGAGGACAACACAGGCACGCACGGGGAGGCCACCAGGAAGGATGACCAGCCGCTGCAGAATTAATGAATTGCTGGTACCCCACCCCCACCCCCCGCTTGGAATGCTTACCTCAGGAGCCCGGTCCCTCTTGAATAACACAGACCTGTCTAAATTAGTTTTTTAAAAAGACTGCGAGCAGGGCATGAGGCTAGCAGCTCTGCCCGGGTGACAGTTCACAAATTGCTCAAATTCACACTCGGCCGGAGGCAGGCAGAAGCACAGGCAGCCCCTGCCCGCAGCCTCCGGGGGCCGGCGGGCGCCTGGGGTGCTGGGCGCACAGGCTAAGCCCTGCGCGGAGATTCTAGGTCGGCAGGCAGGCAGGCAGCCGAGTGACCTAGTTAGGCACACAGCCTCATTCTGAGAGGAGGAGGCCCAGTTCAGGCCCCTCGGCAGCCACCGCCAGAGGCGCAGCCCTAGGGGCGACCAGAATGGGTCTTGTTTTTAAGCAGCACTTACTGATTTCTGATGAGCAAAGCAGTGCACAGCCATCGTAGAATGTTCAGAAAAAGTCCAACAGAACAGAAAATGCTAACTGGAGGTGAATTTCTATTTTTCCTTATTTTCCCCTGGTCCACTTTTTATACCTAACTGTGTATGTTCGAAGGGCAATGCTTGTTGACATTATAGAAGCGGAGAAAGCCAGAAGATGATGAGCGTGTGTGAGCTCAGAGTTGCTACATAAATGCGGACCGGCGTGTGTGTGTGTGTGTGTGTGTGTGTGTGTGTGTGTAGGTCTGTTTAATTCATCCAGTATTTAGACACAAGCATCTCCTCCATGACCTTCCTCATCTACTTGGTTTTAACGTCTTCGTACTAGCGATCAGCGGGCTGGCTAATTTTCAAGGTTATCTTGATTGGATTAAGAAATGCCTAGGAGGGTGGCTGGACTGCGCATGCTCGCCTCCTCAGTGTCTGGACCCTTGGATGAGTTCCAAGCCAGGGAGCTGTTAGGAAGTGGAGCCTACTGGGAGGAAGTCGGTTCCTGGGAGGGACTTCGATGGGTATAACTGGCCTCGGGTCCTTTCTCTCTTCCTCTGCTTCCTGGTCCTCATAAGGCGAGCAGCCTCCCCCAGCAGGCCTTGCTGCGATATTTCTGCCCTGTCGTGGACGTAGAAGCCATGGAGCCCGTTGGACACTGCCTGGATGACTAAAACCATGAACCAAAATAAATACTCTCAGATATGTTGTCTCAGCAACAAAAGCGGAACAATGTAATAACATCATTTATGAAGTAGTTCCTTGTGGTGGAGCACGTAGGTGGTTTCCAGCTTTTGTTTTATCTTTTTTTTTTTTTTTTTCTTGAGACAAGACAAGGTCTCCTTACAGCCTTCAGGCTGGCCTTGAACTTGCTCTGTAGCCCAGGTTGGCCTGGAACACGCAGTGACCCTTCTGCCTCAGTCTCCTGAATTCTGGGACTACAGGCGTGTGCCGCCATGCCCAGCACCTTTTCAAATAATGCAGCCTTTCTGCTAGTGAGCTAGATTTTAGAAGTAAAATATGTTTGGGCTTATATACATTGCCAAATAGCTTTCCGAAACTTCTTAGCAACTGACATCGCAACTAGTGAAAGATAGCATGTCTTGACTGCTGTAAATAACAGCCAGTTGCTATCAACTGACAGTAGATCAAAATTAAACACAGAGGGATCCCCTTTCTCAGAACCTTCCGGAATTTTATGACTAAACACAGCCCAGCACTATTTCCCAGAATTCAGCTTTCACCAGGTTCAGCTGCTGTGACACACATCCCAGAGTTTTAGGGGATTACAACCAGTAAGATTTATTTTTCAGATGTTAGTTAAATGTGACATTTATTCCATGACTTCTTATGCTGAAGGCCAAGAAGTAGGAACAGCCCAGACACTGCTTCCATTCTCATAGTCAATGTCAAAAACACAAAGCTGAAGCCCGCACTGATCATGTGGGCCCGGTTTTAAACTTTATTTATTTATTTATTTGTTTGTTTATTTATTTTATTTATGTTATGGCCGGCTCAACCTGCCCTGGGGGTGGGGCTGGCACAGCACGTGGTGCTGGAGATGGAACCACAGTCCCTGAGGTTGCCTAAGCTTGCCTAAGCACGCACTTTAAACTGCTGAGCTATCTCGCCGGCCCAACCATGTGGGCTTGGATTGCAGGTGGCGCGCACAGTTCCCTCCCTTGCCACCAGGCCAGAAAGGAGGTCACGTGGCTGAGCCTGGAACCCAGGAAAGTTCACTCCTCTCACAAGAAGGTCACATGGTGGGGAGCTGGATGCAGAATGCTCTTGCAAGGTGGGAAGGTAACAACCAGGAACAAAAATGTGACCCACTACTACAGCATGAACAGTCTGAAATAATGCTGGTATTCTCCATTGCATCCTGACATGAGATGAAACACTGACAATAACAATCTCTCTTCGTATTGGAAGACGCCATGACTGGAAGACTTCTTCAGTGGCCAGTGTATGTGTGTCTGTGTGTGTGGTTTTGCTTAATTTTGCCTTTTGTGTGAATAAAAGAAAGCATACACATATGCACAAACACACACACACACACGAATGTATTTATGGACATGTTATAAGTAGCTCCGCTAAAATAGTGAAAGTACAGTATTAATATTAAAAGGTAAAAAGCCATGTGTAACAAGCTGCCATCTATTTTTAAACAAGGGAGAATACATACATATCTATGCTTATATTGGCTTAAAATATTTCCCAAAAGGTGGATAAGAGGATGATGCCTGTGGCTGTCTTAGGAAAACATTTGCTTTGTACACTGTACTGTATAGCTTGTATTTGGTTTTGGTCTTATTTTTTGAGACATGGTCTTGCTATGTATCCTAGGCTGGCCTTGAACTCACTGTGTAGCCCAAGCTGGGAGTACAGGTATGTGCCACCAAACCCGGCTGAGATGGCTTATGTTTGTATCACCTTTTCCCCTAGTGGTCTGCTCTCACTCTTGTGATGCTACTCTTCCTCCATTGTTCCTGCTTTGAGACACGCCCTGATTCCCGTACCTAGACCAGCAAAACAGAGGTTCCAGGAACACATAGAAATCCCAAGAAGAACAACTACCAACAACTACAAACCAGAAAGAGACTTGATGCTCCAGCAGGTCAAGCCACTTCTATGAATATACAGAAAATGCTTCCTCACCACCTTCCAGATAAGCTCCTTCCAGCAAGACAAGGTGGGAAGATAGGGCTGAACTCCTCTTGAGGAACCAGGGTCCAGGCTCCTCTGAGGGAAGTGTAGGCAGTGGAGCAAAGAGGAGGCAGAGGGAGAGCAGCATGACAAAGCCGGGGCTGGGGGAAACCAAGGCCAGTGGTGCCCACAGAGAACACCTGTGCCTTCCGATTCTGAGACCCCCTCCCTGCTCTCTCATCCTCCTCCCATTTCCCCATGTGCTCCAGACTTGGAGAAGCACCTCCCTTGAATGACACACCTGTGGGAGCTGTTCCCTTTGCAGAGGCCCCAAGGGCTGACATTTTCCACTTAGATGCAAGGAATGAGAGAGGAGTGGGAAAGTTTCAGGGGGATCTGGAGCCAACGTAGGAGATGGCGTGAGGGTAGAGTCACCAGGGAGCCTGTGGGAATCCCAGGGAGTCCTTCAGATTTCTAGGAAGCCTGGGATCTGGGTCAGTGCTATGTTTTAGGTAAGCGTCCACCAACACCCCCGTGTTGAAAGCCTGCAATGCTATTGGAAGATGGTGAAATTCCTAAGAGATGGGACCTAGTGGGAATCTTCAGATTAGCAAGGAAGTGGCCTTGAGGAGACTATGAGGATCCCAGCCCTTTCTTCTTTCTTTCATGGCCCGGCCATGAGATGAAAATCAGTGCACCTTGAGATTATAATGTTAAGTAAAGTCAATCAGACACACGGGCTTAAATGTCACATGATCCTTTATATGAAAAACCCAATATAGAAATAAAGTGTAAAATCAAGGACAGACAATAAGAGAAAATATAAATTGTGGTCTGGCATGTGCAATGTATCTAAAAGTGTACCTTGATTTGGTGTAATTGTTTCATTTGTTATATATTTTTTGGTCTGTTAGGCTATTCATCTGTGTTTATGATAAATAACTTATAAAGACTTAAAAATAAATATGATAGAAAAAAAGGAGAAAAAGGAAGGAAAAATTTATATATATATATATATATATATATATATATATATACACACACACATGCATATGCAAGATAGCTCTGATAATTATACTACTAATTTCTTTTGCTTCATTGAAAGGAACAGTTAGCGCTTATATTGTTTGATCAACTTTTCATGCCTGTATTTTTTAATCTGTGCAACTACTTTGAAGACAACCATGCAATATAATAATCATCGTTGATTCCCAGTCATCTTATTGTGAAATTCCAGGTGATTCACTAGGCCCCCAGCAGCCCCACGGGATGCTGTATCACTGAGTGATTGAGCTGAGGCCCTCCGCTTGGTCAGTCATCTAAGCTCTTGGCGCAGGAGCCCCATCTGGAAGGAGCAGCACATGCTCCCGGGCTCCTGAGGGTGCCAGGGAACATGAGGTCAATAGACGTTCAGGATCCAATGCGACCAACACAGTGTGGTTACGTAAGTTTAGCAAGCATCGTCATAAACAAGCTTTCGGTGCAGGGCTTCTCAAGCTATAATGTTCTGATGTACACGATAAGTCCCTAATGAGACTTGGACTATGGAATTGTTTGCTTCAGCACAAGCCAGGGCTCTCAGGAACACAATGCAGGAACTACAGCCCCAAGTACTTCCCAGGTCACCAGCTCCCAGTCAGCACTGAAAGCATCCCAGGGAAGAAACAGTTTTCTTGGCTTTTGGATTTTAAACAACAAGTATGTAGTTCTTTTTAAGTGGATGCACAGGTAGTAGCTGTGACCCTTCCGACACACACAGGGGCATGGACTTGGCTTGTATTGTTCAATGTGATATTGTACAGTGGCCGGCAGATGGAGGGTGGTGGTTAAATGTTTTGTGAATGATTCAAGCTGTCAAAAGTGAAGACAGCAGACATGGAGGGAAAGAAAACACACGCTGAAAGACCCACTGGAGGACAAGGAAAAGGCGGGGAGTCCCAGGGCACTAGGGATCTGGGGGAGACCCAGCGGGTGGGTGCTTGCCTGGTGATTCCAAAGGAATCCTGCTGACACCCAGATTGTGGGCTTCTGAACCTGAAAGTTGGGGAAGAATAGATTTTTATTATTTTAAGCCAAAAGAAAGTTGAAAGTACTGTTATGGCATTTAAAATGATAAATTAAAAAATGGTGTGGAGAAGTCAAAAGCACAAATAAGGACCAAAATGTATACTAGGTATTGTGAAACAGGAAGAAAACATTCAGATGCGAAAGGGAGGCAGAGAGGGAGGGGGGGATAGGAAAACAGGGGAAAGTAAAAACAGAAAAAGGAAAAGAAGGAAAGAATGGAAGCAAAGCTTTTGCAATTGGGGAGGGGAAGGGGGTGGAAAAGAGAATAGGAGGATAGGTGAAAATAATCACAATATATCATGTACAAGTATAAATTTTCTATGATGAATGTGATCATTACGTGTATCTAAAATGTACCCCAAAAATCTGATTTTAAAAAACCTGGGCCGGAGAGATAGCTCAGGGGTACAAGTGCCTGCCTGACAGGTGCAAGGTCCTGAGTTCGATCCCTGGTTCCACAAAAAAAAAAAAGAAAGAAAGAAAAGAAAAGCAATCCAATGGAAAGATAATTCGAGAAAACAAGAGGATGAGTCATAGATTGGCAGAACATACCTGAAAAAGACATGACCGAGAGTGAACTGCTGTCCAAAGGACTGTTATGTACAGATACGCAACGAACTCTCAACCCTGAACAGCAAGAAGATGAACGACTCAGCTTAAAAGAGCTGACGCATTTGATCCACGATGACCCACCAACAGCAAGTGAGCTTTTAAACAAATGTTCAACATCATATGTCATTAGGGAGCCACAAATTCAACAATGAGATACCAAGTCACACTTACTACAACGGCCAGAATCCTAAACACCGACAGCACCAAGTGTTGACAGGGATGTGGAGCACCTGGAACTCTCACTCACTCCTGGTGGGAATGGACAACGGAGAGCTACTCTGGAAAACAGGCTGACCGGGCCTCACAAAAAAGCTATTCTTACCACATGCTCCAGCAGCAATGCTCTTTTACAGTTACTGAAATGAACTGAAGGGTGAGTGAGATAGCTCAGCTGCTGAGTGCCTGCTAAGGCAAGTGAAAGGACCTGAGTTCGATCCCCAGCACCACTTACTGCACTGGCCCCGTTCTCGGGCATGCTGAGCTGGCCATCGAGACTGGGAGAGGTAGCACACGCCTATAATCCCAGCACTGGGGAGGCTGAGAAAGGAGGTTCACTAGGAGTCCAAGCTGTGCAGTCAGGCCTGTACGAAATACATAAAATGAATTGAAAACCTAAGGGCTAAACAGCTCAGCAGATTAAAGCTCCTGCAAGCAGGCACAGTGGCTGGGGGTTCAATCCCCAGATTGCCATGCTGACCCTGCTCCCATGAGCGCACTAAAACAGCAATTGAGACTGGGCGTGGTGGTGTGTGCCTGTAATCCCAGCTCTTGGGAGGCTATAAACAGGCAGATCACTACGAGTCCAATCTAGTAGTGAGACCCTGAACCCCTTGTAGACTCTTTCCTAAAAAAAAAAAGTAAAAATAAAATAGCTCCCAGTACTAAAAGCTGAAGAATTTCGAGCAGCAAAATGGGAGAATAGTATTGACTTATAACCCAAAGAATAGAACAAATATATACAAATTCATACTGACATACATAAATAATAAATAGATAGATGGGGAGAAGGGACAACTTGTCCTTGAAGAGGGATTCTAATTGATAAAGGTGGGGGCTGGGAAGATAGCTCTGTGGCACAAGTGCCTGCTTCGCAAGTGCAAGGTCATGAGTTCGAACCCGGTCCCGCCCAAAAAAATAAAAAATAAAGATAAAGGTAGAGGTAACTAGTGGAATAGAGAAGCCATTGTTGAAATGCCAATGTTAATAACAATTAAACTCTACGCTTGGTTTCTTGCTTGGCTATCACCATGATGAAATCCCTAATATGTTTGAGCAAAAGGCCCTGCAATTTCTCTCTACACTGGGAAAAATAGAAACTTTACAATGGAGGAACCAGGAAGACATTATTCTAATTGTGTAATCAAAGTTCATGTCATGTAGCCTAATTCACTACACTGAGAAAAGCACGCTTCTGTTTTCTTTTTTCCCTAGAACCCAAAAGACTAATTTCATCTAGTCATAAAAAAGAAAGACTCAAAGATCCAATCAAGGGACTTTTTACCAAATGTCTAACCACTACTAAGGAATTGCCAAGGTCCTGAATGACAAGAGACTGAGACAGCGTCACAAGTAGGAGATTGAGGTGGTGTGACAACTGAATGCAACACAGGACCGTGGCCAGGATCTTGACGTAGAAAAAGGACTTCAGGTGACAAAACTACCGAAGCCCAAGGAAAGACCACAGGTTGGCTAACAGCAGTGAGTCAATGTCAACTTTCTGACTCCAGGCATTATACAAAGACTAAGAAGGACATTAGGGAAGTTGGAAAAGGGTACAAGGGAAGTCTAGGTACTATCTGCAACTTTTCTCTAAATCTAAAATGGTTGCAAATGGGGCCAGTGAGACAGCTCAGGAGACTAAAGCGCCTGCGTAGGCAAGCGCAGACAAGCAGGGGTACCTCGATTCAATCCCTGGCGAGCCATGTTGTGCTAACCCCACCCCTGGGGCTGGCTGAGCAGGCCAGACTGAGAGGCATAGTGGCACACACCTGTCACCCAGCACTTGGGGGCCTGAAAACAGGAGGATCACTATGAGTTCTAGCTGTACCTGTAACAACCAAATACATTTAAAAAAAAAAAAAAAAAAAAAGATTGCAAATGTATGCAAAATTTTAAAACAGTGATGAAATACAGCTTAAGCAAAGCCAAAAGACATGGCGCAAATTGTGGGGAACAGGCACGCAGCTCCTATCATAGACAAAGAGTGACTCTCTTAATATACAAAGAGCTTCTAAAGGAGAATCAATAAACAGTTTTTCCCAGTAGGGGAAAAAATGAACAAATAATTCTAAAAGTAATACAAACAGTTCTAGAATGTACGAAAAAAATCATTGAACTCACTCAGAGAACTGCAAATTAAAACTGTAAGTACCAATTTTCACCTGCTAGGCTGGTGAAACTCCAATGGGTACATCACGCACTGCAGGGGCAGCCAGTGGTAAAAGAGGAACTTTCTCACCTTCTCGGAGGCAGTGCAAATTGGCACAGCCCCTCCGGGGAGCTGGCTTCACAGCATCTATCAAAATTAAGATAAGTCCTCTGACCCAGTAGTTCCTCTTTCCCACTTGAGAGTGATTTGTAATATTTCAGAACGGTCACATGGACAAGGCCGAAGGTCGCCACACAGCCGCAGAACTGCAGAATTAGACACGCTTAGACCATTGGAAAAACTGGTGACATAGAGTAAAGCCCCTCCGCGACGGAATACTGCATAATGTATTCTGTAATGGAATTTGTATACACGCATGATTGTAAAAAATGAAACAAATAAATGAGGATGTTGCCAAGGGGCTGGGAGCAGGGGGAGCCCAGAGGCGCTGGCCAAGGTACAAAGTTCCAGAATGCAAGAGGGAGAAGCACAAGAGACCGGCTCCGCAGCACAGTGCTGTCGTAAACTTACAACACTGGGTTGTAGGCTTAAAGACTTAAGAGATCTGAAGTTTTTAACACCAGAGAAAGAGAAAATGGGAGACATGGTTTTAGAAGGGGTGGTTAAGTTTATGGCACTGTTAGGGTGAAAGTTTATCTTATCTTCAAGTTCATCAAGACGTGGACACGAAATTGATTCATAAATCAGACCGCAGTTTGAACAAGAATAAGGAAGTGCTCTATCTGCTAATAGGGAAAGAGTTCCGACATGGGCCAGTAATGCGGACAGGGATCAAGGAAGCTTACAGAACAAACAGAGGGGCATGTCGTGCGTAAGAAAGAGGGCATAAAGGTCTGTATTTTGTTTGCATTTGCATTCCGATACTCCAAAATGATGCATAATAAACTGAAAACAGGATTTCAGGGGACAGGAAAAATAGCAGGAAATAGAAATAGGGAGTGAGAGAAAGAGAAAAAAACCCTCG
>PVKN010004065.1:0-20242 GCA_004027915.1 Capromys pilorides
CCTGGTAGTAGAAATGTTCTGTATCTTGACTTTATCAGGGTCAATTTCCTGCTTATGCTGTTGTGCTACACAGTCTTTGGAAATATTATTCGGGGAAATAAAAGAGACCACGATTCATTTGTATTATTTCTTACAGAATGGTTTTCTTTTTGTTTGCAGACTTTATATCGGGTGATAAACCATAGCCATCTTTCCTGCCCAAACACAAATATGGCCATCTTTTCCAAAATCATGGAACAAATTAAGTTCTTGAACTGAGGTACAATTGTAACTGCATAAATATAAAATGACCTCAAAACAACGAATTTAAGTAAAGCTCCATTCGATCTATACATTTGCCAACAATCACAGAACTAAACACTACCAGACTGGATTGCCTACACATAAATCTTATAAAGACAAAGAGGCTCTGGCCTGCACCAGACAACATGCAAAGGCGGTGAGGACTGTGTGCTATGGGATCTGGCAGCCCTGAGTTTACCTTGAACAAGTCACTTGACTTCATCTTTTTCATCTTCCCCAACTCCCATTTTTTAGTATTATGTTTTTGATAATAAAAGTATTTACCACATACCTGTTGTAAATCAGTACCTACACATAACTGTCACATCTTGAGCCTGTATACTTCTCTTCCCCCTCCCTGCCTGTCTCCTCCAAGCCCAGAGCCCCTTCCCATCTCCATGAGATCTCTCATCTTAGCATCTTTCCTAAAATGGGAAAGAGGACAATTTGCCCTTAGCTACTGCGATATGGAAGGCCCCAGGCAGTCGTGTCTGTACCATTTTGCCCAATAAGTGATCACTGACAGCACTTTCCATCTGCCAACATCATCCTTAGTAGCTCTTCCATGGATCCCTTGGTCTCTACTTAAACTTTCTATGATCAATTCCCAGTCTCCATATTCTCCTCCAGCCTCTCTGCTGGGATTTCTTGGACAATGTGGACACACAGCATCTTGCTCTGCCTTCACATATCTGTAGGGCTGCCTGGCATCTGTGGAGGGGTCTCCTCCTAGCTGACATCTCCACCTAAACATTGGGATACTGCTGCCTGGCTCCTGGAGTCCCCATTCATCCTCACCAGGATTTCTACCAAAGGAGAAATAATTCAAGGCAAACTTTCCACTGCTCCTTGATCCTATTTCCCCAACTACTCTCTAAGTCTCTGAGTACAGATGTTGTGGCAGAGGTTTCCACCTACCCCAATGGGGCATCTGCACATGAACAGCTCAGAGCAAGGGCCTACTGGGTGCGAGGGTACACGCATGGCCAGTCTCTGTCCCTGGTCAATGGGAGACCCACGGCCAGGACCATGCCACTCCTGCCGCACGTGCCTTCACACAGCTGCGCTTCGAGCCACAGCCCTCACCTCACCTCCCTGAGCACCAACGGCGGGCTGTGTGCCAACTCTCCCACATGTCTATGAAAAGGCACTGCTCTTAAGAGCACCCTCACTTTCCAGATGAGGAGATTGCGTCTCTAACAGGTCTTACCACTTATGCATTATCTTACAGCAAGCAGGGGCAAGGTCAACCTTTGAATCTAGGGCTGCCTCCTTGAGCAACATGGGGACGGAGATACTTCTACTCACTTACAGAAGTTACTCTAAACATGAAATGTTCTTGCTCCTGTTCTGTAGTCTTCAGCAAATCCTCCTGTGCTTTTAATCCCTGAACACAGCTGTCAGAGCCCTGTGGTCTGAGACTCTCATCTTCTGAGGAATCAGGAGGAAGACCACGTGAGGTGCACTAAATGAAACAATATTCACAAGAAAGCCCTGCAAACTCTACAAGTCAATATAAATAGTAAGAAGGTTTGAAGAGTTTGTTGAAGGCATCTACAATGTATTTTAAAAAGCTCTATCCCTTAAACAGGAACAAACCACACTGGAAATGGTCAGGACCATTAAACTTTACTTTTTTTTTAATGGTCTTTACTTAGCCTAGCTTCCTTGCCTATGTTACTTTTACACAACAGGAATATCTAGTCCACTGCCTTAAAAATAGAACTCATCAACGTCTACAGTTAAGTTAGAGCACTAGACTGAGTCCTTCAGCTGCACTTCCCTGTGCCATCCCAGGTGAGTTACATGACCCTCGATAAGCTACACCACTTTGCTAAGCTCATTTTCTTTCCTTATGATACGTAAGAAGTTATCCTCACTCTGCTGATCTCAGGAATAAGACGGTTAAGGAGGTAATGCTCAGTATGGTGAGGGCATGACAAAAATGGCCCTAGAAGTACTGAAATCATTAAGTGAGCATAATTCCTTATAAACTAACTTTTAAAAATATCTTGGGCTGGGGAGATAGCTCCGTGGCACAGGTGCCTGCCTGGCAAGTGCAAGGTCGTGAGTTTGAACCCTGGTCCCACCAAAAAAAAAAAAAAGAAAGGTCTCTCTAACCTTTGGGGCCGGCGAGATGGTTCACTGGTCTAAAGCGCCTGCTTAGGAAAGCTCAGGCAACTACAGGGACTGCGGTTCAATCCCTGGTACCACATGCTGTGCCAGCCCCACCACCAGGGCAGGCTGAGCCAGCCATAAAATAAAGAAAGAAACAAACAAACAAGCAAACAAACAAATAAAAAATTAAAATTAAAAATATATATATATCTTGCAGCCATAGCATGAACACCTCAGCAAAGAATGGTGTCACTCTGGGACTGTATGTGAGGCATCCAGGAGGGTGAGAGATACTTTCTTGCTTCAAGAGCAAAGCACCTGCTAACCTTAAACAGAAAGGGTACACTTACCCCATCCCTGTCCCTCACTCCAGAATAAAATCTTCCCTTAGAGATGCTTGTTTCAATAACTGAGATGAATATATGTCCCCTGAGCTAGTCTTTTAGCTAGCAAAGGCTACTGGAAGCCCACATTTGGGGATGGGCTGGCGGTCACATTACATGGCTAGAAAGACTTAACTGGTGCCCCTGGCTGAACAAAATGGCCCAGATTCCCCTATGAGTCTCTCTTAATGAGGGGAACAAACAAAGCAGAACAGTAAGATGAGCTGCTGAACCAAATCAGGACTCTTCTCCAGTACTTTCACAGTCCCTCGCAGAGTGTTACAGGGATTTTCTGCTTTTTTAGGCAAACAACACTGGGGGAGGGAAGAATGACATTCTTCAAGGACATGAAAGTGCTGAGATCCCAAGCCAAAACAAATCTGAACATGGGAACAAGACAGCCCATGTTGTTTCTTGAAACCGAGGCCAACTGCATGCATGACCTGTCAAGAGCTCATTTATCAACAAGAAATAACTGAAAGATGGGTTTGCTGTAAGCACTCCCAGAACACTCACTACCATTCATGTCATTAAACCCACCAAACACTCCAAGAGAGGAGTGCACTACAGACAAGAACTTGCTGAACAAACTTAAAAAGGAGACTGGGGACACGAGGTGAGGAGGACTGATACTTACTGGGTGGGCACAGAGCTAGACACTGCCTTCTCCTCCACAGCAGGGTGAGGCCAGGAATGGGCAGGCAACCTGAGGGTGGTGGGCAGACAGCAAGGGGCCCCAAAGATAATCTAAGTGTTAAGCCACTTAGCTTAAGACAACCATGACCTATTCTTCAGTCAGATCTATTTAAAGCATACTCAATTTAACCAATCCATGATTAAAAACCAAGAAATGAGGGGTAAAAGAAAAAAAAGTATAATTTTAAAGAATAAATAAAGATGCACAAACAAAAGGCTGTGTGGCCTGTGCTGAGTGAGACGAGGCAGGGTGTCTGCCGGTAGCCATGGCCAGCCCCATCTGCTCTGCTGGTCACTTCCCTCCTCTGGACCTGATTCCTTCAACTGCCTGGTGGGAAACTGGGCCACATAAGCTCTGTCTCTGACCAGTAAGAGTCTCAGTACCGACACACAGCACCATGTGGCTTTAACCAAGTCACTGTCCCTCCTTGAGCCTCAGTTTCCTTACCTCAAAATGGGACCACCGCGTCTACCCTAGACCAAGTGGTATGGTATGGGTTATATGCAGGCTGGCCTTCCTAACCAGCTCAAACCTGACCCACAGTGTTCAAAGTCCCAAGACACAGGACAAGAGCAAAGCCCAACCCTCATTCACTGTCACAGTGGCTTAGGTAGGACTTCCCACACAACAGAGTGGATACAGGAAGCTATGTTGACATTTGAATCTGCTTGCAGTGGAAGGATGGGTGGGAAGGCAGGGGTATAGAGCCAGCCTTCCTCTTATGTAGCTATAGGGACAACTGGGGTACAGGGGGTGCATTTTCTAAATTCAGTACTGAATATGCAGAAGCACCTGCTTTGATGTCTTTCAGTGAAGCCAGTAATATTCTGAACTGGATGAGTAGCTTAGAATGCCAAGAAGTAGGCCACTGTCAGTTTTGATGCCTTCATGTGTCACCTCCCCAAAAGGACAAGAATCTCCACTTCCCTTATAAAATGTTGACAGGCTCACAGAGCCCTCCAACAGCAATGTTCCCTCCTTCTTGTGAGACTAACCACAGCCCAGCTACTCACAAGCCCTCCTACTAGTGTAGCTCCAGTTCAGGCAACAGGGAAAAGCATTGCTGTTAGTGGTCACAGCCACAGGCCAGAGCGTTGTCACAGGACTCCAAAGGCCACAGCACACAGGAAAGGTAATCCTTCAGCAGCTATTGCTTAGGACAGAACTGAGAGGGCAGTGGATCTCTAAATCTCAGAGGCCTGGGGACAAGAGCCCTAACACACTGGTCCAAATCAGTATCAGACTGAAACACTGGAGGTGACACAAGAGGAGACCACTGTGCTCTGCTGACATGAGGGCCACCGGGTTTCCTACTCACAGGTCACATCCTAACTTCAGGTCAGACTTCAGGACCTGACCCTTACGACCTGACTGAATCATACCCCCAGTCTATCTGGTATAAAAATTAATCAGGCAAGCTCACCAGTCACACCTGAAGCCTTCTGCCTTTGCTTTTCTACCCCATCTCTCTGTAAACTCTACAACACGGTCAAGTTTAAGAATACCATCATTGGCAAAAATAAGAGACTTAGAGCTGCCCAACAAGTCTGTCACATGATAAGTAAACAAAATTCCTGTGGCACTTCTCAGGTCAAACTACCAAAGCCATCTATCTAGTCCTTGTTGGCAAGGAGGAATCTCAAGGGCAGGGCCTACTCCAGCAAGACCACTCTGGCCATCGGCCATAGCACCATGGTGGGAGCCTCTCTGTGTAACAGAAGCCATCTGCAGAGAGACCAAAATAGCACCAGACTCTTGTCTCCTTAGATAAAGAGACTAGGATTTCACTAAGTAAGTCCTAATTCAAAGCTAGGTCAAGACATTCAGTTCTAAATTACTTTGAATAGGTCATGAAACAAAGAGAAGAAATTTGGGGGAGCGGCCACTCACTGTATCTCAAGTCTATTTTTTGGCAGGGTGTGGAGGGCAGGAGACCAAAGGGGAACCACATTTGCAAACTCTTCTCCACTTCCCTCAAGCACTCTGGCTATGACACCCAGGACTCTCATAGACACAGAACACAGACCTGTACAGGGTGGTAAGGAGGAAATGACACAGTCAACAGAGTCACCAGCCTAAAATAAAAGTAAGGCACCCTGTGAGGCCGTGCTGAACTCTTCCAGGGCCGAAAGCAGACCTCTGCACAGCTCAGAGGAAGACTCCCAGAGTTCACCTCACTCCCAAGGATGAGAATATCATCTCCCTCACCAGCAACAGCCGAGGCCCCAGAAGAAACACAGATTCATTCTATTGTTTGTCCACAACATACCCTAAAGTGCTTGATAAACTGCCAGACGCACCAGCTGCTGCTGTAGCTGTCTCCTATCATCACTGTCCCTCTAGCGGCGCCAACTGGACCAGCTTTTAGTTCAGATTCCCCTCTTCCTCTCAGGAAGCTGCAGAAAATTGGCCACACAGCCACTGCCAGCCTCCAGCCACCCCTCTGCATATCTCCAAGCCAGGTGGCACCTTCCCATGACATAGTCTGGAGCAGCCAGAAGATGTGCAGAAGAAAGAAGACCCATATCACCCACACCAGTCACCTCTGCCAGGACATACAAGGAAGGGGGCACAGATGATTAACATTCTCAAACTTAAAATGGACAATTGCAAGGATAGGGGTGGAGGGCTCTCAGGCTAAACAGCTGGATGGGGCCAGATGGATGAAATTTAACAGACTGATTGGAAGCTGGCTCTTGGGCAAGAAAGCCAGGCTTCAGGTTCTTTTGGTGAATAGTTAACAGCACACTGTCAGCTGTGAAAAGCTGATTCATTTATTGAACTAAGCCTAACTGAGTGGTTACTTTGTACCTGCTGTGATTATGAAACAGGAAGAAGACAGGAACACACAAACCACAGACCCTACTCCCAAAGAAGTGAAAATCTTTAGTGACCAACCATGAGTGAAATAAAATGCACTAAGATTCAGGTATGCTTTTGAAAACAAATAGTATAATATACTGGGCCCTGTGAAGTATAGGGGCTTAGGTCACAACTCTGTGAGGTGGGCACAAAACCCACCCTGATTCTCCTCCTCAAGCACTCCTGCAGGTCCTCGGCCAGGGAAGACTCTAGACACTTCAATCATTAATAACCTGACAAAAGCCAGGCATAGTGCAGCACAGGACAACCCCAGTACTATAGGAGGCCAAAGCAGAAGGTTCACAAGTTCACATCACTGTGGGCAATTTAGCATGTTAGCAAGAAAGATCCTGTCTCAAGATTAAAAAAAAGAGCTGGGAGAGTGGTTCAGTGCAATACCGTGGACTCAATCCCCATTGCCATGAGGTAAATAAATTAACAAAACATGAGCTAGAGCTGTGCTGGTCAGGACGCTCAAAGCCTGCTAAGGGTGTGGAAGCAGCCAGAAGGCCAGAGCAGGCCTAGGAAACCCACACTACCGGCTGCTGGGCCTGGGCAGGGCTCAGAGTCCACCGGGAGTCTCAGCAATATGACCGCACCCTAAGTGAGTATGGCTTTGGGAGCCCACACTGGGCCCCAGGCCCCTCCACAGAGTCACTGATGGGAGGCAGCTAAGAAATGAAACGGCTTCCTCCAAAACCCACCAGAACACAGATTAAAAGTCATGTGCTACCAGGTGGCCCGAGCCTATAATCCCAGAACTCAATTGGAGGCTGAAGCAGCACTGCACTGCCAAGCCAAATTAGGCAATTTACCAAGAGCCTGCCTCAAAATATAAAAGAATCTAGGGATACAGCTCCTCAATGTTCCATGGGTTCAATCCCCAGTGCTGCAAGGGAAAAAAAGTCACTTGCTTAGCAGACTAAGACCCTGGGTGCAATAAGCTCCAGCACCCTAATGAAATAAACATACACCCACGTACTGCAGAAAGTTCCCCCAATACCCCACCATGCCTCTGCGGGGCCCTCTGGCTAGTGCTTGCTCCAGGCTTGTGCATCACCCCCTCAGCCTCCAGACTACGCTCAAGCTACACTCAAGCTCATGTCACCACCTCCGGGACGGCCAGCCTGCACCACATACTGAGCTACACACCCCAGAGTTTGAACCAGACTGTGGATGCGGAGGGCACAAACTCAACCTGAGTCTCTCAAGAGCCCAATACTTGGCACAAAGAGCCTCTCAGGAAATGTCTGCGGAAACAAAACATAGTCACTGCATTAAGTCAACTTTCAACTCTTTTGGTGCCAAAAGGTGCTGAAATCTCGTCTATGGGCTTCCTACAGCTATCAAAATTGTATTAACATTAATTTGAAGCCTTGAGTCTACTAGTTTACAGAGAGGCCTGGATCTAAGCTATCTGGATTCCACTCCCGCAGAACTTGAACTACACAGTAAGACCCTGTCTCAAAAAGAGATAGTACTGGGCTGGGGAGATAGCTCAACCATCTGAAGTACCTGCCTGACAAGTGCAAGGATCCAGGTTCAATCTCTAGTACCACATGCCAGGCCATGCTGGCCACTGAAGCCAGGCAATGGTAGCACATGCCTATAATCTCAGCAATGGGGAGGCTGAGACAAGAGGATCACTACGAGTCCAAGCTGCATAGTGAGACCCTATACCAAATAAAGATTACAAAACAATATTATGTTCAGGGCTGGTGAGATAGCTCAGTGGCCTAAAACGCCTGCTTAGGCAAGCTTAGGCAACCGCAGGGACCACAGTTCAATCCCCAGCACCACATGCTGCACCATAACATAAATAAAGTTTTTTAAAAAATGTATTATTTTCAATAGACAGACAGACATAGATAGACAAATGCTCAGCGGCTAGCAGAATGTGTGGCTGGCATCCGCTACTGCTCACATCTCTTGGAGGACCTGGTTACTTCATAGAGCCTCAGTGGACAGGGGTGGCAGGCAGCCCTGCTCATTCCCAGCACAGGCAAACCTTGAGCCCAAAGCCCTTCCCCAATGACTATTTTCTGTGTTCTGCTTTTAGAAAAAAAAAGTATGGCTACAGCCGGGCTTGAAGTGGGCCAGGCCCACGCCTCTCTGTAGGGACTTACCCGGAACTTGGGGCCCAAGGGCCTAGAGCCTCCACAGTGAGGCAGGAAGGTCAAGGAGCAGAACTGGCCCAGGAATCAGACCAGCGCATGATGCTGTTTCTTAGAACACCGTTTTACCTAGAAACAAGTATTTTCTAGATGACTTGAACTGCATGAATGGACCCCGTGTACACCCCTGCATTGTTTTTCTGCCACCATTATATTCTCTTAATAGCAGAGTTCTATCCCAAAGCCAATCCTCACTGCACTGGCTGTGCTGGGGACAGAAGAGAGACACAGGTTCACAACCAAGCTTACACAAACACCAGATGCAGATGCTCAAAGAGGTCTACTACAAGGTATAATCAGTGTCATAAGCGCCACAGACAAAGGAGTGAGTCTATAATCCCAAAGAGAGAAGTAAAGAGCTAGGATCTCAGCAGGGGATGGTGGAACACACCTATAACCTCACCACTCCAGGAGACTAAGACAAGAGGCCTGCAGGTTCAAAGCCAGCATGGGGAATTTAGTGGCTGAGATGCTACCTCAAAATTTTTAAAGGGCTAGAGATGTCATTCAGTGTGAAGGCCCTGGGTTCAATGCACAGTACAGCAGGGAACTTGAGGGCTCCCTCCTGGCTGGTAGGAGTTTCATGTTACCCAAACAAGTACAACACACAATATCTGGCCAGTATCAGTAACCTTCACCGGCTCGGGGACGGGGGCTGCCACAAAGACAACCAAGCCACCGCCACTTCACATCACCCTTCCTCTCTGACTCATAGAATCTTCCCTATCCACCCTGGCCTGCCTCCCTCTCCCCTTGGCCAACAAGAACATCAAGAAGGAGCTACAAGGATCCTGACAAAGTATCCCAAATCACCCCCTTCCATAAAATGGCAGCATCTAAATACCGAGCTCCAAAAATGGTTATTTCCATTTTTTCTAGGATACAAACAACCCCAGTCCAGACCCACGCAGCTCACCCAGAATACCAACAGACAATACAATAATTGTGTTCTCCCTTGGGGAGGGGGAGTGACCACACAGAGCCCCATATGAGAATGTCACAATCGTCTCGGGCTCCAGAGTCACAAATATGTGATCAGGGCATGTGCAGGGCACGCGCTCCCCGCGTGTTTTCATGGTTATGAAAGCACAAGGGCCAGTGAAGTGCAGCTGCTGGGGGGCTGGTAGCTGAGGAAGGCAAGGCACTGGAGTAACTCAAGGAATCAGAGAGACAGCAGAAATGACACATTCAGACCACCACTGACTCGATGTCTCCTAGCAGGAGTAGAAAGAGGAAGACTGGTTTACAAAGCACAACCAAGAGGAAACTGCAAAGCTACGGAGACAGCGACTGTCCATCACCACCAGCTAGTTCATCTTTAACTGTGCACACAAAGCCAGCAGTGATTTCACACACACTCTAGACAAATGAAAACCCAAAATAAAGTGCAAGCAATCTTTGCAGGCAGCCAACCACTAACCACTAGATCCAATGACTGGCTGAGTCTAGCTTCACTTGTGGAAGCCCAGGCCAGGCTCCTAAGTCTGGTTGAGCCTCTTGCAAACTCAGGCAAGAGAGAAAGGGATGAAGTAGTTGATTCTGAACACTGTTGGCACCCCAGTTCCTGTCACTAAATAGGGACACTTACTTCAAGACATCTTAGACAAAAGGAGGCCAGTTTGGGGCCTAATAGCAGTCAGAAGGAAGTATCAGGAAGCATCCCTGAGTGCAGAGGCACCCAATGCATCATGAGGTTAACTTAACCCAATCTCAGCCTTTCTTTGGTGAGAATGGATAACATAATCCCATGTCAGAAGAACGGATGAAATAGTTCCACTTGGGGAACCAAGACTCAAAACTTAAGGTCATACCTTTGGCATCCAGTGTTCATAGGAGGTAGTAGAGACAGGAATACACAGTGAATGACAAGTGTAATAGGAAAGTTTGTCTCAAGAGAAGAAAAAAATGTGTCTTCGACTATCAAAAACAGAGTCTGAAGACAAACTGCTTCCATAAAAATGGTTGCCTGGAAAACAAAACATCTTTAGGCATCTAATAGCTAAGCCCAAAAAGGTAAGATGCAAAGTGTTGTGTGCATGCATATGACACAGTGGAATGATGACAGGGAAGGTCAGGCTCACAAGCCAGGTGACCTGAACCCTAGCTGCAGTATATAATGATACATCTGGCACCTGCTGCCACAACATGGTTCTGGTGCAGGTGGTTCCCACAATGTAGACCCTGTACCAGTGGCAGCACCAGCAGCAGCATCACCTAGAAACTCATTAGAAATGTAAACTTCCGGTCACCAGCCAGGACCAGCTGAAGCAGAATTCTCCAGGAGCAGCAGCGTTACACAAACCTCCAGGTGAGTCAGCCGGTCCCTTGAGCCTTCAAACCACTGTGCTTCGGTGGATTCCATCCCAGAACTCTGGCAACTGGCAAGACAATTTTCAGATGAGAAAAATCAAGATCCAAAACTGCAGTCTCTTGAAAACTCCATTTTCTCAGTGAAGAGTGAAAGGCCTTCAGCCCACACCGGCACTTCCTCTGAGGTAGGCCGTGCGGCTGAAATTAAGATGGCCTAGGCTTTGTCCTTAAAGGGTTCCCAACAGTCCCTGAAACACTCAAGAAAGACACTGGCATCATCAGGGCCTTCTGCAAAGCCTCAGTCTAGCAAAATCAGGGACTCAACTAACCCTGCAAGCACGGATGGCCTCATCGGTGTGGGAAAAGGAGGCAAACGAGATGCTATGTTCCAGCTGCAAATCGGGAAGGAGAAGGACTCCCAAACAATGGGATTGATAGCCCAAAACTTCTCAAATTCAGCAAAAAAATGCAGAATGACACCAAGAAGCTAAAGGTTGAGCTTGTAGTAAACTATGGATACAAATCCAAATGGAAGAAAATGTTTTCAGAACACCATAAAAGGGGGAAAAAAAGAAAAACAGCACTGAATGAAAAAGCAAAAGGGAAATTTGAAAAGAAAACCTCAATATTTAGGAAATGTATATTGGCCACATGGAGAATCTTGTTTTACTGAGTCCCTATTGAAAAGAACAAGCTAGAATATACTGAGAATTGTTTTAATTTATATTAAATGGTGTCTATCACCAGCAGAAGTTACCTACTTGATACACAGTAGCCAGACTGCTTGCCAAGAGAATTTAAAGATAAATATTTTAACAAAAATCCTGCAACATGAGCTGGGCGTGGTGGCACATGCCTATAGTCCCAGCACTTGGGAGGCTGAAGCAGGAGGATCGGTATCAGTTCAAGATCAGCGTGGGCCACAACAGTGAGCTCAAGGCCAGCCTGAACTGCATAGTGTATTAAATCCTGCAACATGTGTTAAAATTGGAGGCACTGGGGGCCCAGGAGAGAGCTCAGCAGCAAAGTACCTTTCGGGCAAGCAGGAGGTCGTAAGTTTGATTCCTGGTACCAAAAGAGAAAAAACTGAACGTACTTTTAGATTATGAAGATTATAATAGATAAAGCACCTGAGTAGCTTTATAGACAGGGGAGGGTAACAAAAAGGATCCTTGGGTTTCTGGGCATCACAAGACAACATGGAGCAGATGCTGGGGTAAAAGAGCCCCTGAGGGACACAGTTGTTGGCTGGGTTAGCAATTAACATTAGCAGTTAACATACCGACTTGCCTGATCTCCAGCTTAGCAATGAGTTTACATACAGGTAGAACAGCCAGCAGGAATTACGGGAGCAGTGACCTTGAGCAATGAAAGTATCAGCCTGGTCATTCCCTCTAGTAACTGATCCCAGCACCAACTGACCTGGAGAACTAGAGCTCTGAATATGTCTTCCAAATGAATGTCTTGGCTAGTACAGAAATCTCAAACTCAAATGTCATTTGGGGCCTCACAGGGGACATAAAAGAGTGAGTCATTTTGGGTAAGATCTATGACTTCATGCACATGCCCACATACAACAGACAGCTTCGGCTACAGTTAAGTGCTATGTGGGAAAGAGCCCTTCACTCTTGCCCCCTGCTAATATTAAAAATCATATAGCTTGTTAAGAGAAGCCAAAAATCTAGTCTTCTTCATCCAGACCTCTGATTTTTAAACGTTGTTAAGAAATTCAAAAACTAATAGCGCATGACTAGGCCAAACAAATCAGATCTGAGGACCACATCTGGTCCCTGGTCAACCAATGTACAAACTCTATTCTAAATGATACTATTAAGACCTATGAAAATACCTGGACAATATAGTTATTACATTCACAGCTTAGTTCAAAAGCCATGTGGACTCACTTCGGCCTAAACAATTCCGTCACGTATGTCCATCTGCACCACTCCTTGGCTCATTCTGTGAATTTGCTGGAGGCTTCACAACAGCTAGAAAGCTGTGAAATTCCATCACACCAAAGTCGACCCACGAAACTCCCAACCCCAGTGGAGGCTTGCCTCTCCAGCTGCATAATGGAGAGGACAGTTCATTTCCGTCCTTTGTGAAGTTATGTGTCCCTTCTCCAGACAAGCTGTGACGTTATGTGAAATAGCAAGGTCTTCGGACTGCCCTGCCATCACCAGGCAAGCTTCCTCTGGCCTCTCCCACAGGGTGGGGTGGAGGAAAGAAACAATTTCCAAGCCAAATAGTTGAAATAAATGCAAGTAAACTCAGCAGGTGGGACAGATAATTCTGGCTCCCTGACACTTCCAGATTGTAGGCTCTGGTTGGGTCATCATGAACAGAACAGCTGCTTCCTCCTTCTACTATTGCAAAGAACAGAGGATTCTGTTTGGATGACTTCTATAAAAGATATAGGAACAAGAGGGGAGTTTCCTGCCTTTTATTTCAAAATAGCCCAGGACAAATGAAGACTTCTTGTACTATAACAACAACACATTCAAAGGGAAAATTCGATGGAGCTGCCTTTCTTAAATGTCATCCCACAGAAAGCAACCTACTTCTCTGCCCACAAGCCATGATAAAAATGTGATTGGGGAACCATCCAGAAAAGCAAGAGATTTCACACAGCAGCTTGGTGCATGACTAGGAACCAAACTGGGTAAGAGAGAAAGACCTTGGAAGAGATGAACCAAGGTTTCAAGCCAGGCTGTACCCATAGTGGCCCACTCTCAGAGACATGGCTCAAGTTCAGCTCCTTCCATGTAAAGTGGGGCCAGTTATCCAGCAACTATTTGTAAGACAATCTGATGAGAAAATATATACAAGGGCTTGGCACACAGTAGGTACTCAACATACTCTAGCTCTCCAAGGAAGAATTCTCTAAGTCCTTTCTTCCAAAAGAAATAATTTCCACTACACACTGATTCATGTCAGGGTTCTTTTGGGGTACCCACAATTAGCTCTCCTTGCTGCATGCTGGCACAATTCTAGGCACAGCCTGATCTGCCATGACCTCCTCCTCTACTAGTTAAGACATAGAAGACTTTTCCAGGAGTGACAAGCTGGAACCAAGCAAAGTGTTATAGATGTAGTGGGAGGGAGAGAGATGTACAATCAAGCTCCGCTCTCCAGGGCTCTTCACAGAATGTTTCCTCTTTTAAAACACAGAAGAAGAAAAAAGTTTTTCCAAGAACATTCTCCTAACCCCAACTTCCTCCTTATGAGATACTTAAATGCAACTATTCTAGGGCTAGAGCCACTGGGTTTATCTGTCTTTCTTTCATTCCGTTCTGAGATCTAGAAAAGCCTAGTGGCATCCTATTCTTGCATTTTATAAGTATCTCCATCCTGATATAAAGAGTGAGCACTACCTAAGGAATGGAGATTTGTGTAGACTGTATTCCTGATGACACAGCCCATCTCAGAAAGGCCAGTGAAGCCAGCCTGGACCACACACAGATGTGAGACAAGCACCCATACAGTCTTTCTCCATAGAGGCCATCGGTGAGTGAGGAAGAAGAGATCAGTGAGTGAGAGAGAGATGGTTCTGGCACCAGTACACTTATGCCTGGCTTCAGTGAACTGGAAATCCAGCCTATCTGTATTTCCCTCACCTTACACCTCAGAGTAACTACTTGTGATTAGTTTCCCAAGAGACTCCTATTCTAGGAAAGACAGCCCAGCTCTCAGCACCTTACCAGAATGCATGGATGTCTACTACCAACAGCATTCTAAGGCAGCCACATGACACCAGCCTGGAACTCATCTTCCTTCCTCATGCTACACAGGAGACACAATCTTGACTGAATAAAGTAGTTCCTTATCTGCTCAGTGGCCACTGAATCAATCAGAAATCTACCAGCACAGTAGGAAGCGTGGTACAACCCATCAGGCCAAGATGTCCAGTGCAGAGCAGGACATGAATGCAAGAAAGTGAGTAGATATGAATGCAAGAAATCTGCAGATTTCCACAAGGCCCAGCATGCGATATATATGGGGCACAGATACAGAGGATGGGAGACCAAGGGCCCTTGGGAGCTTAGGGTCAGGGGTCATTGGTTAGAGAGCAGCAGGGCTGTGGTCTACGGGGTTGACAGGCAACTCTTTATGTGAAGCCAAGGTTTCTCACAACAGAAAGTTTTCATTACCTCAGAGTCAATGAACTAATTCTAAATTTTGTGTCTTTAGGCCAGGAAGCTCCAGGGTTGCCTACCAGAATGTTCAGAATGTTCTCTCAAATTTGGATTCCCCACACACTGGGAGACAACTTACAGCCTTCCTATCAAAGGAAGGTTCTGTAATAACAAGGTTCTCTACCATCCGATATGTGCCAGCTACTGAGCACTTGACATGTGCCTAGTGCAACTGAAGAACTGTATTTCTGACTATAGTTTTATTAGCTTCCATTTAAATCATTACATGGGGCTGGGGAGATAGCTCAGTGCAACAAGGTCCTGAGTTTGATCCCTGGCACCACCAAAAACAAACAAACAAATCATTACAAGAAGCCAGTGACTACCATGCCGAACAATACCCATCTGAAGTTCAGAGTATCTATATTAAGAAGGGCTTAAAAAAAAAAAAAAGGGCTTGATTTTTTGTAAAGGGTCAGACCATAAACACTGTAGGCTTTGCAGACCATTCAGTCCATACATTTCCCCCTCCGCAGCCTGAGGGCAGCCACGGATACTAGGGACACAAATGGGTGTGGCTGTGCTCCAACAGGACTTTATCTATAAAAACAGTGGGAAGGGGGAAACAATATAGCTCAACAGCATAGGGCCTGCCTAGCAAGCGTAAGGTCCTGACTTTGATTCCCAAATTTCCAATACAAAAAGAAAAAATAAAACAAGAACTGGGTCAGATATGTTCAACAGGGTCATAGTTCGCCATTTCTTAGTAGAATATTAGGTTTAAAATTCAAAACCTAGGACTGCTGTCTACCAGTTGGATAACACTGGATATCTTATTAAACCTTAAATTTTCGCCCTATAAAAAGGGAAGAAGAGGGCTGGAGGTGTGGTAGAATGCATGGTTGGCATATACAAGACCTAGGTTCAACCCCAGAACCAGAGCGGATTGGGACCATTAATAGTATTTACTTCTCAGGTGATTATAAAAATTAAACAATCAGGTGCCTACCTGGCAAGCACAACGTCCTGAGTTTGATCCCCGGTACCGAAAAAAATTAAAAATTAAACAGAAACCTACAACACACTTAGCACAGTGCCAGCACACAGAGCACACAGCGGGCATTCAAACAATACTTGTGCTGTAATCTCAGCACTTGGGAGGCTGAGACAGGAGGGTCAGTGTGAGTTCAAGACCAGCCTGGGCTACAAAAGTGAGCTCAAGTGAGTTCAAGACCAGCCTGGGCTATAGAAGTGAGCTCAAGGCCAGCCTGAACTGCTGAACTGCATAGTGAGACCCTGTCTCAAAAAGACAAAAGAAAAAAAAAAGTACTTGTGGAGGAAATGAAAATGAGAAAGTAAGAGGCTGGGGAGATAGCTCCGTGGCACAAGTGCCTGCTTGGCAAGTGCAAGGTCCCACAAAAAAAAAAAAAAAAAAAGAGAGAGAGAGAGAGAGAAAGTATTAGAAGCTCTGACCTGCCTGATCCTGTGTGTTTCTGCTCTTCTGTAAAGTATGTAATAATATAATATTTCTCCCAGAGAAGAAAATCTCAGCTTACAGAAGGCAAGTGGCTGGTTCCGAATCAAATACAATTAAGCAGCACAGCTAAAAAAAAAAGGAGGTCTGGGGCTCCTATTTCCCAGTTCTCTCTCCCTTTTAGTCTTCTCCAACCAATGTCTGCCCTACCTAAGAACCTACCTGACTGTCCAGACCCATCTGTACTGCCTTGTAGTGTAAAAGCTCCTGTACAGGAAGTCATTAAGAAACACAAAGTCAGTTTCTTAAGGGCTTTAAGATGTCAAGGTCTTCCAGTTCCTGTTGTGCTGCCGGCCTGACAAGGTGGACCCCTTGAGATGCATACTTAAGTCTCAGCTACTTGAGAGGTTACGGCGAGAGGACTGCAAGTCGAAGTCTAGCCTTGGCAACTTAGTGAGACCCTGCCTCAAAACCAACAAAAAACCAGGAACTGTAGCTGAGCGACAGAGCACCTGCTGAGTATGCATGAAGTCCTCAGTTTGATCTCCGGCACTGGGGGGAAAAGCATGGTCAGCAGGTATCAGCTCTGTTCCCTAGCCTGCTAGCTTCCTGCCAGGTTCCAAACCAGTGTACCTGGCTCAGCTCCTTCCCCTGCACTTGTGAAGGAATAAGTGAGGACAGCCCCTCCTGCTGAGCTCCTAGAGGGATCTGTGGAACCTGGACAAACTGGGTGATATTCCTCAAGCAGGCACTGAGTGGTGTGGTCAGCCTTCATGTACCCTTGTAGGTGGAGGCCTGGTTTTGAATTCTGAGCTATGGCTAAGGAGAGAGTTGGAGTCCAAGTTTTGCTCCTATGAGGCTGGGGACCCTTCTCAGGTTTCGAGGGTTCTGGTTTTGACCCAGCCCCCTTATTGCTGGAGCTCAAACTTGGGATCCTCCTGTCTCAGCCTCCCAAGCAGCTGGTGATACTGGTGAGTGTGTGCCACCACATGCAAATTGGCCATGCCATGCTAATGTGCACCTTACACTGTGCTTCAGTATCATGGTACTCTGTTAGCAGCAACTTCTGGAGTCTTTTCTATAATCCATAAGGACATGCCTGAATTTAATACAAGCTTGGGAGAAAAGTGTTTGTCTTTCCTCCAACACAAATTAAAACGCATCTATCTCAGGGCATCACACATTCAGCAGGCGGGAGCTGACCCACACAGGCTCTGGGCTCCTATTTTTGGCTATGTCATGCTTTTCACTCCAGCTTGTAGCTCACCTTTTGGCCCATTTAGACTCAGCCAGGTCCAATCTCTCTTTCACTTTTCTAATAGGTGAAGGCTTTATTAACCTCCATGGGATTGAGATGAACAATTAAGACCATTTGCAGTTAACTTCCTTCCTTCCTCAGGAATAAATGCTGATGAATAAAACCCTCTAGAGTGTGGAAAAGATACCCCCAAAAGAAGAGACGGGCTGCTGAGCTGCAGCTCTAATTCTCCACAGGTTCGCTCTTTTTCTTCCCTCTCCTCCTCTGGGCCTGAGTCACATGCCGCACAGCCAACTGGGCCAGGAATCTGGGCTGGCATCTGAGGGTGGCGAGGCTCTGGAGAACAGCCGCCTGCAGTCAGGTGACCTAAAAGGCTGTTCTGAGTGTGTATGTCAGCAGCTTCCCCCACCCCTCATGAACATGCTGCAACAGAGCCACTGGGGCACTGAGACATGTTTTCCAATCACACCAACCTTTTTTCCCTTTGAGGGGAGAGGGGAGTAGTCTTACAGTAACATGGACTTCTTCAACTTGTGCCATGCCAAAATGCTTTATTTGTTTTGACTTCTTTAGTTCCAGTGCAGGCACAGGCAAGAGGTGTTGGAAAGTCTCGGGAATCCCATGTGCCTCCATCAAATGCAAGCTGTAACTAAAAATAAATGAAGACCCTATCACTCTGGCCAAGCAGACAGCAACGGATGAAAATTCCACTATTAGACACCAGTCACACACATTTCCAAGGAGGTCACTCCAAAGTCAAAGGGATGGGCCCCTAGCCAGTGTCACCCAGAAAGTGACACCTAGTGAGGCCTGCTGCTCCTGACTGGCAGCTGCTGCTGGCCCCGGCCCCAGCCCCAGCCCTCAGCTCTCACCCTGCCCTGTGAGCCACCTCTCCCAGGCCACACAGTGGTCTCCAGGGCTGCCTGCTATAACCCTGCTCTACACTGCCACTCCCAGGACGGGGAGCTTTCAAAACCGCAAGTATCAGCACATCATTCTGCAGCTCCAGCAGTCAAGGTTAAAGTCCAAACTGCTTCGCCTTGCACTCCAGCTGTCCTGATCCCATCTGCTGGCTTCTCACCAGTGCCCATCCAGAATGCCCTGAGGGATGGGTGCAAGCTGCTGTGCCCTCGCACACACGGCTCTCCAGGTCCTGCTCCTTCCCACTCTTCATCTGGCTAACACCGTGCATTCCTCCATACTCAGGCCAGCCATCACCTCCTCCCTCAGCACAGCGTAAGTAAGCTTCCTATGATTTAGAACCGTGTGACTCACGACGCCTCAGGCACACATACGTGTGTCTGGCACACAGTAGGAACTCCACAAACTACTGCAGACAGACTATAACAAACCTGTGAGTATCTCATAAACAGGCACCTGGGATCTGGGACTGAGGCTGAGTGAGCCCAAAGGTGAGAGGCCCTGGGTTCCATCCCCAGCACAGGAAAAGAGGTTGGGTGTTCGCTAGTATTAACTAGGAGGTGAGCTGAGCTGGTGACCACCACCAGGGCAGATGCATTCTGTGCTCACCATGGACAAACAAGAACATGCTAAAGAGGGCACAGAGAGTAAGAAGACATACTCCACTTGGTGGACAAGCTCTGTCATGTGCACTATGACCAGAGGCAGTGCGCACCTTGGTTACCTTGTTTTACTGCCCCTCCTTCACAAAGCTTCATGATTTGATCATCCAACCTAAGCCTTGTGAGTCCAGCTCAACTGGAAGAGGCCGCCACCCTAGAACCAATAACACAGTCTTCCTTCATCAAGGAGTCTCACCCCAAATTGCCAAAATCCAGTCAAACAACGTCCATGTGTCAACAGCATGCACTCTGTTCACCCCAGTGGAGGCTAGGCCAGGGCTGACCAGGGGCAGTGGTGTCCAGAATCAGCAGCCTTGCCAAGAAAAGGCAGCCACCACTGAACAGGCTCAGGCCCTTCTCCCTCATCTGGTCCATGGCTCATTTCAAAAGCTTCACTCCCTGGAGAGACAGTGTTTTATGTTTGGGGAGAGCTGGCCAGGAAAGGTCTGGAAGCAGCTGGAATCAAACCCTGGGCAAAGCCAGGGAAGCCTCCAGCTGTGACCACACAACCTGATCCAAGAGGATGCTCCCTATAGCCACCTAAAGAAGGGACTGGATAACAAAGATGTCAGCTCCAAAGACTAAAAAAAAAATCTGAGCGGTGACAATGCCTACTTAGGCAAGTGCAGGGACAAGGGTTTGATCCCCAGTACCACATGCCACACTGGCCCTGCCCCGAGGAGATCCAGTGAGCCATGGAGAACCAGTGTGGTGGCACATGCCTGTAATCCCAGTGCTGAGGTGGCTGCAACAGGAAGATCACTACAAGTCCAAGCTGCATAAGACCCTGTACCAAATATTTTTTTTTAAAAAATCTAAGCAGTGGTAGAAAAGAACCCCTCACCCTCAGTCCAGAGAGGCACATGGCCCCAGAGATTTCCTGAATACCTATTCATGATTGTCAGTCAGACTGCAGCCAACATTCTGAAGCCACATCATGACCCCTACATGAATTTAATTTTGTT
>PVKN010004066.1:9285-34724 GCA_004027915.1 Capromys pilorides
TTTGTTTGCTTGTTGTGTTTGTTTGTTTCTTTATTTATTCATTTTGTGGCTGGCTCAGCCTGCCCTGGTGGTGGCGCTGGCGCAGCATGTGGTGCCGGGGATCGAACTGCAGTCCCCGCAGTTGCCTGAGCCCTCCTAAGCAGGCGCTTTAGACCACTGAACCATCTCGCCGGCCCCTAGAGTAACTTTTTTGTTTTCAGAACTGAGGATTGAACTCAGGCCCTTGTGATTGCCAGGCAACTGAACTGCATAGAGACAAAAAAGTTATTCTACCCTGGTGTGGCATGGAGTGATATTGTGGTGCATCTGTGTAATCCCAGCAGGCTCGAGGCTGAGATAGGCTCACCGTGAGTTTTAGGTCAACCTGGGCCACACTGTGAGTGCAAGGCCAGTCTAAACTACACAGTGAGGCCTTGTCTCAAAAACATAACAAAAAAAAATTTTTTTTAAGTATTAACAAGTTGGCTGGGGATGGCGACACACACCTGAAATCCCAGCACTCAGAAGGCTGAGGCAAGAGGATCACTGGGCATTCCATGGCAGCCTGGAATGAGTTCAGGACCAGCCTGAACTACATAACAAGACCTTGTTTCAAAAAATGAAAGTGTTAACATGACATTTTACATTTTTTCTGTACTAAATCTTTAAAATCTCACATGTCTGTTTCATCTCCAGTGGCCTCAGGTGTCTGGGCCACTCTGGGGCAGAAGGGTCTGGAGCAGGGTGTGCTTGCTGCTCCCCGAAGCACGTGTGTGGGAGTGGGAGCGGGCGAGGAGCAGGCGAGGAGCAGGCCTAGCTGCGAGCCCTGGGCTCTGCTGTCCTAGGCTTCAGATCCAGCCCTGCCCACCCACCACGCCAGCTCCAAGCAGGCTCACAGCCCAGACCTGTGGCTCCCAGACAAGGACAGCTCAGCCCTTTTCACTCAGGCCCTCCCTACCTCGGTCTGGGAGACTTTGGGGTGGAAACCCCCTTGACCCAGAGTGGGCGAGCGGGGGAAAAGCTGCAGAGAGAAGCCCAGAGAGCCCGGCCTGAGAGGAGGTGGCCACACCTCTCCAATCCTTTTGATTTTAGCCTCTAAGCCTCTGCAATGTGTGGGTTATCTCCTCTACCTCATGCTCACCCTCAGGTGTAGCCTCTGCTTCTGCACCTCCCGGCCTCCTCTCTCCTCTGCCTCCCTCCCCTTCCTGGCTTCCAGTTCCCACTTCCACTGGACTCCCAGCCTAGATGCTCAGACCTAAGAATCCCAGGCCCTGTGTGGGGTGTGGAGCCAGCTACACTTCCCCACCTCTCCCGGCCCCACCCCTCCCCCACAGGCTGAGGCAACCCCACAGTCTCGGGGCTTGAGGGTCTGGGGCCCCTCACTAATGTAAGGTTATTGTAATTGATATGAAGGTAATTGATAATGTGTTACGGTGAATAATGTCTTCAATTTTCTGCTAAATCCCATTTTTGTAGCCATCTGGGCTCCTCCAACTGCCCCCCTGGGACGCTGGGTAATAGAGAGTAATTATTCTCAAGTCATTTACTTTTTCAAAGTGTTTAGTGCTTATCTGTTTTACAATTAAAATGGAAACGACCCTGATTCACTTCCTTTCTTTTTTATTTAAATAGCACTCACCCCCCCCCCCAAAAGCCCCACCATACACTCTTTGGCATACACAACCACACTGGCACACAACTCTCCAATACACAGGCTCTGAGCATGTGTGTGTCCGTATTCAAAGGCACACAAATGCACACACATTTTTTGTCAGCTGTACCAGAAACACCACTGTGCAAGCTCAGCTTACTTGAAGGCACAGCCTCTGGGCCACTCTCGTGCTTTTCCCTCCCCCAACCTGGTGCCTTTTGAGTGTCAGGGGCAAGAAGGAGTCACCTCCCAGGAGTCACCTTCTGAGTGTGCGGGGCGGTGTCAGCACCTGGTTTGCTCTGAGCACAGAACCCTGTGCGGCCAGAACCCCAGAACCGTGTGGACTGAACGCAGTGATATGACGGAATTCCCGGCCTTGCTTCTGTGGGCCAACCTGAGCTACTGGGGCAGGCAAGTGTGTCTAGAGGAGGGTCCATGCCTACGCACACACGGATGAGGGGACCTGGCACGCAGCCCCAGCTGGCACGCAGGTTCTCAACAGCCAGGATCAACCAGACTCACAGTCTCCCTGAGGCGGACCAGGATGTAGGCCCAGGCCCACTTCCTGGTAAGTGAAAAGGCTCCAGACTGCCCCCGGGTGGGCCAGGGCAGGGAAGGAGAGGTCAGCGGAACCCTCCCACCTGGCTGCTATTGCAGGCGTCCTGCCTGACCCAGGACCCTCTGACCTCCAACTGACCTTGCTCCAGCCCCGCCAAGGGCCCTGGCAAGCCCTGGCTGGAGGTGATGGACACCTTCCTTTTCACCTGGCTGCTGCAGGGAGGAGCACGGCTCAGTCTGCCTTCCTGTTGGTACTTCTGAAGTGTCATCCTCCCAGCAGACTGGGGCTTCACGGGGAAGCACAGGTGACCTGCAGAGCTTCCATTGTGCAGATGGAAGAACCAAGTCACCTGGTGGGCTCGGAGGCCCCGAGGGAGTCAACCTGCAGTGGGCCCCAAGGTTGCCCATGCTCCCGCGCCGCAGTGTCAACGAGGTCACCCCTGCCCACACAGCACACCTTGGGGAAAGGGTCAGGCTTGTTTATTTTTGGGGGGAGGGTGGCTTAATGTTTACGTTTGCAGTGCATAATGACTGGACCCACGGTGAAGAGTTAGGTAGCTTTTCCCCAAGGAGGAGGCGGCGTTTGGGGGTGGAATGTGCCTCTGCCTGCCTCAGCCTCCCTCCCGCGTGGGGTCTGTCCTTCCACAGCCTTTCCCTGCTTTGTGCCTGCTCTCCTGCTCGGCCACGAGCCCTCCTGTCCGCTGGCTGCCCGGGCCAGCCCCACCCCGTCCCGTCCCGAGCCCCGTCGCCGTTTCCCAGGTGCCCCGGCCGCCGCCTTCCTCCAGCCCGTCTCTCCTCGGAAAAGTCAACATTTAATTCTCTTTGCTGTTAATAGATTTAATGTTCATTTGTTGGTAGCCCAGGGGCAGGAGCGCGTGACACTTCACATAATTGTTGTTTCGGGGTATCCTCTGGGGGAACACGCAGAGCCCGTGGAGAAGATTTAAGCAAATGACTGTGTCAGCTCCCATTTGCTCCTGACCGGACGGTGGCCGCGGGCGGGAGCCTCTGGACGCCAATGTCCGCCAGGGGGCGCCGGCCCTCGCTTGCCTGCGAGCCCGGCCGTGTGCCCAGCCGTGTGCCCGGCTGTGTGCCCGGTCATTAGCCCTCACTCCCGGAGGTCACAGCCGCAGTGCGGTGGGGCTCTGTTTGTTTCCACCCTGTGGGCCTCGGAGTGGACACAGGCCCTGCGCCTGCAAGACCAGCCTGCTCTGCGAAGACCTACTTAAGCTAAAACGTGCAGGGCAACCAGTGAAGAAAGAGTGCTCCAGGGTGGCCACGCAGAGACCAGAGATTTGCAGAGATTGTGGGCAGGGCAGGGAGAAGGACCACGGGCCCCGGAAGGGCCACTTCCCCTTTGTGGATCACCCCAGGTGCTTCAGCTTCAGCTTCAGCTTCAGCTTCTCCTCCTCTTCCTCTTCCTCCTCCTCCTCCTCTTCCTCCTTCCTTTTTTTTTTTTTTTTTTTTTTTTCTTCAATTTTAGCACAGGGTGTACAGGGTCCACAGGGTCTCACTGTGTAGATTGGATTCATAGTGATTTTGCTGTTTTCAGCCTCTCAAGCACTGGGATTGCAGGCACGTGCCGCCACTCTCAGTCTCCATTGCCACCTCAGTACCCGCACATTTTTTTGGTTTTTGAGACAAGGTCTTTTCTTAAGCAGTTCAGGCTGGCCTTGAACTCGCTATGTGGCTCAGGCTGGCCTCAAACTCATGGTAATCCTCCTACCTCAGCCTATAATCCCTCAGTGCTAGAATTATAGGTGTGTGCCACCATGTCCAGCTCTTCCTTTTTTCTTAAAGAGCAGAGAGAAACTAATCCTGAAAGTCCTTAAATGTATTAAGACAAGCAGTAATGATGAAAGCGCTTCATCCTGGCATTGCACCTGTGGTAACAGCTCCAAACAAACACCGTTATGTACCTCGACCCACAGATAAGGAGACTCAATCTCCTGGAGGAGCAGTATGCTGCCCAAGGCCATAGGCCACTGTGGCTCACGTCTAGTGAGGAAGACCTACGAGTTGGGCAGCCAAAAGCAAAGGTGGAATGCTGGCCAGGAAGCCCTGGAGGCCCTGTGATGACAGGCAGGGCTCGAATTCAGATGGGGTTGTGGGGGCTGGACGTAGTTTGGCAAGAATTGGGCCTGGGCAAAAGGCAGTGTTCCGGCCCATGCCCTGGAACCTCGAACTTCAGGCAGTGGGACGATAAGTTCAAGGCTGAAAATGAGGAACAGCATAGCCATGGGTGTGAGGAAGCTGAAGAAGGGGCCCCAGAGAGGGGTACTGAGTGAGGACTGCCAAAGGACTGACTGAGGAGACAGCCAAAAGCCAGGTCATGGGCCAGGGAGATGGCTCAGTGGAACAAGTGCTTGCCTAGCAAGTGCAAGGTCCTGAGTTCAATCCTTGGTACCACGGGGGAGGGGGGAGGAACAGAAACCAGGTCACACCACGGCCACTGGATTTGCTGCAGGCAAAGCTTATATTATTTGCACCAGAGAAATCAGGTCAATAAGGAATTTCTTCACATATCTCAGATTCAAAGACACCTCCCACTACCTTTCAACAATAGAGATGGTGGCCAGCTGACAACCCTATAACTCACTGGGCTTGCACTGGGGTCTGACCCCATGTGTTTTCCTTATTGCACCATGCAGGCCCTTTGACATCAGTAGGGTTTGCCAGTTCTTTTCCCTTGGTGGTGCCATTGGACCCCCATGCTGGTTTGCACACTGGCATGATAGTGGCTGAGGGCACAGCAGGGCTAGTTAGTAGGTCCTCGGTTGTCTCTTTGCCCTGTCAGGGTTACCTCTCCTTTGGATCACAGGGGATCTCAGCACACACTCCTATAGCTTCCCTTTGGGCACTGCAACAGGACGCTGTAGACCTGGTGGCTTACCAACTGAACTTTCGTTCTCACAGCTCTGGGGGCCAAGGCCCTGCCACACTCCCTGCCCAGCGAGGATGGGCTTCCTCAGAGGTTGATGCCTTCTAATGGAAGGGAAGGTAAACAGATTACCACTGCTCTGGGGGAGGTCAGGGTTTCAGCATAGACATTCTAGGGAGACCATCCTTGAAGAGCATCTCTCCCTTGCAGAACCACAGACAGGCACCCTCTACCTGTTAGAATATTTTGGATTTAAAAAACTATTTTACTTATGGCTTTTTAAATGTCTGTTTGAGACAGGGTCTCACAGTGTAGTTCACGCTGGCTTCAACTCACTACATAGCCCAGGCTAACCTCAGACTCAAGGCTATCCTCCTGCCTCAGCCTCCTCAGTGCAGGATCACAGAAATACTCCTGCAAAACTGAATTATCAAAAAAAAAATCAAAAAACTTTCTTTAATTTACTAAGCCATGCAGGTAGTGTCCACAAAGACAACTTCCTGGTCAAAACCCAGATGGTCACTGTTGGTATTCTGATCTTTAAAACATTAACCCATCCAGAAAGTCTGTGTGCAAAGCACAGCAGCCCAGCTCTGCTATGATTGCGGTTGCTGTGGAGGCTACCGAAGGGCAGGCTGAAGACAGAAGTGACCTTAGTTTTTAAACCTTCTCAAAGGCAGAGGATTGAAAGTTCAGTCTGGCAATGAAACAGCATCAAGCAAAAGGTGGAGAGCGAGCCACTCCGGGGGGTTCTTAGCTGTTTCCAGAGACTGCAGGTTCGCAGAGAGCCGGCCCACTGTCTGGGAGGACTGCTCCAGGTCACTATGCAATAGTGTGTGGGGAGTTTTAAAAACAACAAAAAATAGGGCTGTGAGCAGGAGGGTGGCAACAAATGTCACCTGTACCACCAGGCCTCTCACATCTTGAGCAACTCCCAACCTGTGAAGGTCTATTAAACAAGACCACCTAGAAAAAAGTTTACAAATGCACTTCTCTTGTTTTATTAAATGCTCTGCTTAGGTACATTTCAAAGAGTAGCCATTTCCAACTTTCACAGGTGGCCCTTCATCTTCTAAAGATTGGTTTGATCATTGACTCTGCCAGAAGCAGAAGAGCCCTGCAGCCCAGAAACTGGAGGCGCTGAAGCTTCTCCAAATGGAACGGATGTGAGAAGCAGTGAAAGCTTTGGCTGCTGAAATCACCGGGAGCCTCGGGGTTTTGTGATGTTTGTCCGTAAAGGAGAAGAACTTCAGGCACTTTTGCTCAAGAAAGCAAAAAAGGCTTCCGTCTGGACACCAGCCCAGAGCCTGGACTGTGGGAAGCAGCACCATGGACAGCGGTGGCGACAGCTCTTGGCCCAGGCCCTTGCTTGCTTCATGTTACTCTGTCCTGGGCCGAGCTCAGGGTTTCTGCAGGTGCCCACTTCTCCTGTGCCTCCCAGGACAGCACAGATCAGGCCAGGCCAGGGCAGGCAGAGACCAGAGGCCACAGTGCTGGCCGGGTGCCCCCAGGGCTGACCCTCTGGGGCTGGCCTGTCACTGTGCCTCACATGCTGGGCATGGATAAGGCAGAGAAGACCTTTCTGTCAAGACTCATGTTCACCGGAAAAATGGTTAACTGTGCAGGAAATGCAAAGAAAGCCAAACTAAAGTCCACTGTAGGAGGTCGGGGAGATGGCTCCGTGGCACAAGTACCTGACTGGCAAGTGTAAGTTTGAACCCCAGTCTCGCCAAAAAAAATTTTAAAATAGAATAAAAAAAATAAAGCCCACTGGAGCCACATAATCGCTGTTGCCTTTTAGACACCTGCTTTTAAATAAACAGACATAGGTATGGGCTCTAAACAGGACCATATGTATGTTATACAGTGTGACATTGACATTGACTTTAGTAATACTATAGCATTCTGCTTTAAGACGCACAGGGTGGCTGGGGAGACAGCTCAGCAATGTGAACAGCTGCCTGGAAAGCACAGGGTCCTGAGTTTGATCCTCGGTACCAAAAAACAAAACACTAATGAGAAACACAGAGTGACACAACTGCTTTTGCCATTGCATCATGGTCCCCTATCGCATGTAGTGTGCCATCTTCTGTTCCAAAATGTTTAGGCTCCCGATTTCTTTCTCCTTTTTTTTTTTTTTTTTTGTTTGTTTGTTTGTTTGTTTGTTTGTTCAGCAGAACTGGAGATTGAACTCAGGCCCTTGTGCTTGCCAGGCAAGTGCTTATTCTACTGAGCTATCTCCCCAGCCCCTAGGTTTTCAATTTCATGCTTATTTATTTATTTATTTATTTATCTATTTATTACTTTTTCATACTGTTTTCAATACTCAGATGCATGTGTGGGAACAGGTGTTTTTGCATTTATACAATTATCTCAGGGTGAATTCTTCAAAATGGAATTATTGTATAAAATACGCATTTTATATTTGGGCACACATTGTCAAACTGTCTTTGCAAAAAGTCATACACTGTATATTTCTGTGCAAAGAAGATCCTGCTAGTCCTTTGCCTTTTGCTGTGAATGGGTCTGCACACCTATAATCCCAGAACTAGCTGAAGCAGGAAGACGGCAAGTTGGAGCACTGTCCGGGCATTGGCAACTTAG
The DNA here is from genome assembly GCA_004027915.1 of Capromys pilorides. Taxonomy (NCBI): domain Eukaryota; kingdom Metazoa; phylum Chordata; class Mammalia; order Rodentia; family Capromyidae; genus Capromys; species Capromys pilorides. Next base: position 16,959 of record PVKN010004066.1, read on the forward strand.
TCAGACCTGTCTCAAAAAGAGACATAAAGAAGAGACTGGGGCTGCAGCTCAGTGTGAAGGTCAGGGTCCAGCCCCCAATGCAGAGAAGAGGGAGGTGGAACAACATACACTGGATCTTGGGCCAGGAAGTGGCAGAGTGGTATCTGTAGCAGTTGTGAGGCCCGGGTTCGATCCCCATCACTGGGGAAAGAAATTCCAAGCTTATTGTTCTGGCCAGAATCTAGGTTACCTGCACATGTGACTGTGGTGGTCCTGGAAAAGCCTATATGTGTGTCTATTCTATATGTATCTGTGTGATTCAGGCTGGGTTTGAACTCAAATGTAGGCAACCTGGCCTCCAACTCATGGGGATCCTCGTGCCTCAGTCTCCTGAGTGCTGGGATGATAAGTGTGCACCACCATGTGAGGCCTCCTTTGTTTTCACCAAAGAATACAGACAACTAAGCAGTGAATCCAAAGAATGAGATAGTGCTGAGGATTGACCCAGGATCTTAGAGTCTCTGTGCAAGTACTAAGCTACTTTCCAGCCCAAGAATGAGTTCTGGTATTACTATTTTGGCTTCCCTGGCCCCTTGGATAGTGACCCACTGTGAGTTTCACTACCTCTCAGAGGGCTCCTGAGGAGCTGTTGGGGAAGGGATGGCCCATGGAAGAACCTCAGGTGTCCACCAGACCTTATGACGCAGGCAGGGGTGACACCACAGCAGAGGCCTGGGCGGCACGGTGAGTGAGTTGTCCCTGAATCACCAAGTTGAATTTGCTACGGTCTCCAAAAGAAGCCTGTAATAGTGGGAAAGGAGAGGGGCCCAGGCTCCTCACAGGTGGCACCTACTAACAGCAGCCTCTGTCCCAGCCACCACTCTGTCAGCCTGTGGCTGGTCTCCCTACCACACACACCCAATGGGGTACCACAGCCTGTGTGCTGCCCGCCCCACCATGGTCATGAGCTGTCCTCACAGAATTTTATGAATGCTTTTCTTGCCAATTTGCCCACATCCTTACATAGTAAAGGATACGTTCACCATGCTCCCACCTGAGACACACCCACCTAGCCAGGCATGGTAGCAGCTGCCTTGAATCTCAGCACTCTGGGAGGCTGAGGCAGGAGAATGCCTTGGCTGATCCCTGACTGGCAACATGACTTAGCTGGGCCCTGTCTCAAAACCAAAATGAAGGACTGGGGAGATAGCTCAGTAGAATAAGTGCTTGACCGGCAAGCACATGGTCCTGAGTTCAATTACTGGTACTGCCAAAAAAAAAAAAAGAAAAGAAAAGGAAGTGCTGGGTTGGAAATGTAGCTCAGTGGAGAGCCCTGAGTTCACCTCATAGAAACAACAACAAGTACCTATGTAAGCACACCCACTCAATGCGTTCATGCCTGTGAGGCCTCGTGTAGACATCCTTGGCCCCATAGCCACTGCTCACTGCCATTACGGTGCTGCAGTCATTCTCCCCACTCTGCAACCCCACCCATACCTCTAATGCTCCCCACAATGTAGTGAAACCTCACACCTCTTACACATCTCAGACCACAGACGAAGTTGTCCAGCATCTTTCCAACCTCTGCCCATGACAGGAGGAAGGGGACTCTGGGCCATGCCTTGGTAACAGCCGCTCTGGGGCATGTACCCAGCCCCTCAGCTCCCACACACTGCTCGTTCCTCAGACCCAGGCACTGCCAGGCTCCTTTCAGGCCTCCTCTGCCAACTTCCTCCATTGACTTCCAGAACACTTGGCTCAGCAGGCAGCTCATGGAAAGGCAGGTAGCCAGTGAGTTGAGAAGCCTAGGTCAGGCCACCAGACCTTGTACAGGCTGGGGGTGGAGCTCTGAGAGGAGAGCTGTGAAATGCTGGGCACCAAGAAAGCCGCCAACCTCCCTGGGCACGTAATGCACACAAGGTGCTCTGCCAAGCTCTTCCCACACGGTCTCACTCAGGTGTCATGATTACCTCTTGGAGGCAAAGTGAGACCACACAAGGACAGTGGCCCAGGCTCGCTGAGCAGTGGACATGGGGCCTGCGGTCATGCTCTGCCCGAAGCCACTGTGCTGTGCTCCTCCCTCAGAAACAGAAGTTGCTCTGAACTGAATTTCTGCTCCATCAAACACTGTGTGTGCAGTTTGTGTGCGCTGTCACAGCTGAGGAGACGGAGGCTTTCAGAGTGCCTAGCAGACGGTATCGTATCACTGAGAGAGCAGAACCGTAACTGCAAAATCACAGGCAGCTCCACTTTGTTACCAGGTAAATTCTTCAAGCCATGTGAACCTTTGATACAAGTCACAGTCCCCATTGATTGGCTCGAGTCAACCTCGCCCCTCCTGGTACCTGACCCACAGCTTCCACCTTTGTGGGACGTCCCGGGCCCACACAGCTCCCCCTCGGCCCCAGGTGAGCACACTCAGGCAGAGCCTGGCATGCACTAAAATAAGGCCACTGGGGTTTAGTCAATTAGCAAGAACAGTAGGGATGGAGTCAGTGCACCCGGCCTCACTTCCGCTCCTTGCTGACTGGAAGGCCATAGACTCTTGCTTTCCCTGCCTCACCGCCTACATTTTCCACACTGGAAAGGCAACTCCTCCCTGTCATGGATGCTCTGAATTTAAAATGTTGTAGGATATCATTATAGAGCCTGGCATCTAGTAGTCATTCAAAACTTTCCACCCAAGTGCTCACTGAGATAGAGGACCAGCATGCAAGCCAATGCCAACAGGCAAAGCCAACAAGCCAGGCCCACGGGCACACCTCACTACAGGCACAGCAGAGTCACCACTTGTAGGCAGCAGAGGAGTTGGAAAAGGGGGGCTCTGAAGGAATCTTGGGAAAGACACTTAACAGTTCCTTTAGAGACAAATCCCTACTATTAAAAGCTGGATTCAGTAGTGCATAGTCGTAATCCCAGGACCTGGTAGGCTGAGGTAGGAGGGTCACATGTGTGAGGCTGGGCTGGGAAACTGTGTGAGACCCTGTCACAGAATGAAAAAATAATGATCAGAGGTATATCTAAGTGCTTCTTGGGTTCAGAATCAGAAAAAGGAAAAGACCTCACAGTTACAAAGACTTTCACCTCGTAACCACAATATCATTATCACACCTAACAAAAGACATCAAGTCTCTGCTGAAAGTTTCCACATCAGATTTAAGAAAAGAACCAAAGAAGGGCCATTCAGCAATGTGTTCAGTTGTTTCCCTCTCTTTCTCTTTTAAAGAGAGTTGGGGCTAGAAAGATAGCTTAGTGGAATAAGTGCTTGCCTGGCAAGCACAAGGTCCTGAGTTTGATCCCTGGCACCACCAAAAAAAAGAAGAAAAAAGAAAAAAAGAATGACTTCTTTTCTTTGAAGAACCTGGATCATTTGTCCTGAAGAATGTTGCTGTCACTAAGGAAAGAAGACAGCCTCTTTCAAAGTTCCTGTCATGCATACGTGATGCGTAAATATGTTTTTGGTTGTAAATAGAGTGAGAAATCTATGTACAGCATCTCCCTTGACTGTCTGCCCTCTAGCTCCTCACATTTCTGCCTTGGTTTTCTCATCTTTGAAATGGGGAGGCCCACCTCACAAGGGCTGGATGCCTGAACTCCACTGCTATCCTCCCTCCTTGGGGGGTGAGGGTCCAGGACCCTGGACAGCAGCGGCCCATCTGGTGGGACCAGGACTCCATACTCTCTGGGTTGGCCCTAGAAGCCTCAGAGGCAAGCCTCAGTCTCCCTGGCTGCAGGAAACAGCCACAAGGGCCCTGGACACCGTGCCTGGCATGGCCCGGCACCTGAGAGTCCCGGCCTGGGTGCCTGAGGCAGGGCACAGAGAGGGGAGAAGAAAGAACAGGGTTAAGACATTTTGTGAAAATCTGTTTCAGGGATGCTGTTACTCTCAGACCAGAGACAGGGTGACAGTGTCAACCCAGATGAATCGGGAGCAAGGGACAATGGTGGCCTAGGAGGAGACCCCATGAGGGGGTTGAAGGCCCCAAGCACACAGCCACATTCGCATGAATGGCACAGCAGCAGTTCCTGGAGGCCCCAGCCCTCGCTTTCTGTCTTGGTTACTTACATACTGTGCCTTGGTTTCTGCACCTGTAAATGGCAAGGACCCTTCTGCAGCCGATGTGAGGAGTGCAGGAAGCAGAGGGGTGACAGCGAGCATTTACAAATGCTTTACTAACACTGGGGCCCAGTGGCGCTGGTGGAGAGCTTTGCCCCAGTCCTCACGGTGGCCTTGTGCCACAGATGACCTTCACCACTTCACAGATGTGGGAACTCCAAGTGTTTAACAACTTGCTGCCCCTGACCCCATCAGGGGCAGGTCGAGACACAGGGCTCAAGACTGCTCGGCATGAAAGCCGGCATCTTTTCACCACCCCACTGCCGAGCTGCCTCGGTTGCCTGTTTACGACCTTATCTCAGATGACCTTAATGGACATAACAACATAACTGTGTGCTTGTGTCACCTATGTCTGCCCCCGCTAAGCCTCTGGTACCTACACATCCATGTGGCCCTGAGTCAAAGGAAGAATGCAGTATGTACATCCACATATGCACATAGGCACACACACACACACACATACACACACACACACGAGTGCATCCTGAGAAGTAGTCATACTGTATCCACCTCCTACAGAAACAGGGCCCCAAACTGACCACCTTATTTAGAAGTAAAACAATCTGCACACAAGTGCCAGTCTGGCAGTGGTCCTATGCAAAGCACCCCATTCCAAGGAAAGAGGCACCCTGAGGGAGTCACACCTGACATCACAGGACAGACTCAGTGATGCGGAAAGTACAGATACACAAAGCTTACAGATACACAGCCACTTACACAGGAAAATGCGGGCTTTTTTTTTGTTCATTTGTTTTGCAGTTCACCATCTACGTAGACCAGGGGTAGATCGGCATAACGTACAGCACAGTGCCGCACACCCACTGTGACATACTCAGCATCCATACTTGAGCAGTGTAGTGGGACATAGTATGACAAAAAGAAAATCAGTAAAAACCTAGATGTCTCTCTGTCTCTCTCTCTCTCTCTCTCTCTCTCTCTCTCTCACACACACACACACACACACACACACATATACACACGTACTTCTCAGACAAACCTGCATAGACCAATGGAGATCAGAAGCCATGGTCTCACAGGCCCAGGCCCACATGCACATAAAAACACAACCTCAGACCCTCTGGGAAGCTGGCTTCCACCCAAGAGTGCCCTGCCTCGCCTGCAGAATTTTCAGGGCATGAGAGCCAGCTAACTCCTTCCCTCCTTCCCCAGCTGAGCGTGGGAACAGGAGCACAGCCCCTGCGGGTACAGGGAGGGATCCAGGACATCCAGTCTTAAGGATACCTTGTGATCGCGACATGCAACCGGGCCTTGGGGGTGTTCTTCCTCTCCCAGAAGCACTCCTACCATCACCCCAGTCCAACAGCTTAGAAAAGGGTAGGTAGGTGGGTTAGCAGCCTCCCCTCCCAGAGAGCAGCGCCTCCTCCACGCCTGCCCACCTGTTGTTGCCTACCTGAGCAGGTGCTCAGTCTCGGACTCCGGGCTCCTGAGTTCCACCGGGCAGGGTCCTGGAGGCAGATGGGGGGTGGAGAGAAGCCGACTCCTCTGAGCCCCACCCAGCCCCTCCAAGCTCCCCCTCCCTCCCTGCCTCCTGCTCGCCCAGCTCGGAGGCTTCTGAAAACCAGACAGGGACTGGGGGGAGGGGAGGATCCCAGGAGAGGAAGTGGCATCTGACAGTCCCAGCACCAAACCTGGGGGGCTGCAGGGGAAGGGGAGGAGCACAGAGGCTTCTCATTGTGCGAGGGAAATTTTATTTTTAACAGATGCTAAGGCAGATGGCGCAGAATTAACAGAAAATGGGAGAGGAAAGAGAGGAAGAACATTACTGACTCCGGAGAGAGTGGACATTAAAAAAATAAAGAATAAGGGAATGAAAACAAGTTTAAGTGCTCTCTCCGGGGGGGAGGGGGGAAGGGAGGGGAGCTGAGAGGCAGAGAGGGACAGAGCAGTGTGGTGATAACCAGAGGCGTGAAATTACAAAAGTAAAATTTGTGGGACTCGGGAGGGGCTGAGAAGGCCCTAGTTTCATTGCAAAAACTCACTCAGAAATTACTGATGTGATGTCTGAGCTTTTATCATTAATAATAATCAAGAGGGAAAGGGAAGACAAAAAGACTTGTGGACTGCTGGGGTTAGAGGACCAGGGGGAAGAGGGGCTTGAGCTGTGGGGGAAGGGAAGAGAGAAAAGTCCCTGCTGGAGCTCGGGAGAGAAGGGAGCGCAGATTAGGGCAGAAAAGCAGAAGCAGAATAAAGGAAAAGGAAGGAGAGCACACATGGGGTGGGGGTGCTGCAGAGAAAAGGCTAAAACAGAAGGAGCTGGGAGACATGAGAGGAAACTGAGGCCAAGAGATACAGCAGTGGAGACAAAGAGGCGGCGAAGAAGGGAGGGACGGGGCCCGGAAAGAACATCAGAAAGAGAGCTGGACAAACAGGCCAGCTTGCCAGGGGCCAAGTGAAGTGGTACCCAAAAGCAACAGCAGGGAGAGACAAAGACAGAAGGGCAGAGGCCAAGACAGGTGGAGAAACAGGCGAAGAGCAAGAAAAGAGAGACACGCAGAGAGCTGGTGGAGTGACAGGCAAAGTGGAGAGAATATACAAACTAAGACAAACTTTAACAGAGACGCAAAAAGGGTGGGAAACACAGACACCTGCAAGGAGAGAAGGAGACCCAAAAGAGGAGAGGGAAGACGGAAAAGAGGAGGAAAGACTGAGGCAGAGGGAGGGAGCCGAGGGGAGACAGGAAGGCAAGGAGGCAGGGAGGGAGACAAAGGAACGGCCGTTTATCTCTCCTCCTAAATTAATTGAGGCTACATCAGCCTGAGCCACTAAAATGGAGTGATTATGAATGGGTTAGTCACAGGTGGAGTTAAAGGCCTTCGGAGGGATATTAGCCAAAATTGAGTGGCTTTTAATTTCTTTCTAACGAGAGGCTGTGGCTGGGGATCCAGGCACCGCCTCCACCCGGCTCCACTGCTGAACGCGGCGTGGGGGCAGCCTGGGCCACTCGCCACCTGACCTGTGTGGCACAGCCAGCGAAGTGGAAATGGCCATGCCTGCAGCACACTGCCACACGCCTGCAACTTGCCTGAAACACGTCTACAGCATGCCTGCCACACTCTGCAAGAATGGTGGGGGCCAGCAAAAAGAGGGGTCGAGAACAGTGGACATGACTGAGGCCAGGAAACAGAGGACTCGGGGCCAAGCAGGCTGGAGTGCTGGAGGACGCAGGGGCAAGTACGGGTTGCCACTGCCCCTGGGCTCCCCAGGGACTCCCAACCCACTTAAGGAACCCACATAGGTCTGGGACTGCTTTTCTCCATCACGGTGAAGAGGAACCAAAGTCCTGAAATTAAAAATACTGCTGCCAGTTTATGCCAGTGGCAGCATGGGCTTGGACGCCGGGGTCAGACCGGGGAGGCCCAGAGGGTCCAGACACCTGGACATGAGTCTCGGTCACCTGTTTCAGTCCTAGAAGAAACTAGGTGCCACCAGTCTGGCTGAACCTCAGTTTCCCCATCTATAAATGAGAGGACTGAGGTCAGCACCAGCCTGCTACAATTCTCTACAGCCCGCCTGCCTGTCTTACCCAGGGATCTCCACTGCCATGCATGGAACCCTGGGGACTGGACATGACCCAGTGAGTAAGGTAGGTGAGCTGAGTGGAAGGCCCTTGCCCAGCACGGTACATGTCAGAGCCGGTACAGTTCCCACCTCAGGCAATGGGTAAAGGTGACAGTTGCTCCACTGGCCCCTGGGGAAGTCAGAGAAGAGAAGTGACCACCAGGGTGGAGCTCATGGCAGAGGACATCGCTAGTGGGCCCACCAGGAACAAAGGCACAGAGGCATCTCCTGGTCTGAGCTCATCCTCCTGGGTGAGGCGGTGAGCCTCGGGCACGCCCAGACTGGGGACATGGAGGGGAGAACATGGAGTCCTGCCCTGAGCAGGGCAGGAAAGCTTTGGGGTCTAGGCTGCTTGCAGAAGATCACTGTGAGGCAGGAGGATGGGAGAGCATGGAAATGAGTGAACCAGGAGGAGGGGCGAGGGGTAGAGGAGGGCAGGAAGGGAGATGGGGTGGGGAGGGACCCCGGGCGAGCCACAGTGTGGGCCGAGGAGGCTGGGCACACCTGAGATGACCTCGGTGCTGCGGCTGTACCCTGAAGGGTGCGAGGTCCATAGCAAGGTGGGAAGGAGCTTCCAACCCAGGCGGTGAGGACCGGAGCGAGGTCCAGGGTCGCGGGTCGCTCCCGGTCGAAGGTGGGCGCTAGGCCAGCATTCCAAGGTTCCCTCTAGGTTTATAGTTCTGGGATGCAGAGACAAAGCCAGAGACCTGGCTAGGAACCGAGATCTGGGCCCGAGACGTGGGCTGGGGCTCCCGCTGCTGCCCTCCTCCCCTCCCTGCTACTGCATTAACACTCAATTAGGGGCCTGATGGGCTTGGGCCTGGGAGTGGAACCTGCAGGGGCCTGGTGAGCCCACCGGGAGAAGTTGTCACTCAAATTTATAACTGCCCAGCCGCTCCTGCCCTTCCTTCCTCCCAGGTGGAGTCCTGGCTGGCCAGGCCCAAGCAAGAGGAGGAGGAGAAGGAGGCGGCCAGTGGACTGGCGGCCGAGATAAAAGGGAGCAGGCCCCGAGCGCGGAAGTGGGAGGGGAGCCGCGAGGAAGAGCCGTGAGAGTGTGTGAGAGAGAAAAATGACAGGCCCTGAATATTGGGCGCCCTCACTTTAAATCAAGATAAAAGACTGGAGTGGAAAATGAGAGTCCGGAGGAGCCCGACGGCTCGGGGCGCTAATGGAAACACATGGCTGCCGGCTGCGGGCTTGTCAGCTTCCCCGGCGCTGCCATTCCCGCCTGATAATCCGGCCTGCCATAAAATTAGACTAGCAAATACCTCCTGACAAAGATGCATGTTTCTCTCTATTGTGCCATCATAAAAAAAACTCCGCTGGTGACTCGGGGAGCCGCAAACTTCAATTTAAATTTACAGTGCTGCGGAAGGAAAGTGATATGCACTCAAAAATTTTAATAACCTATTAAGTTACGACTTCAATTTCATTTTATGAATATTTTCCTTGGGGAGCACGGCTATCACAGAGAAAGATAGAAATTTAAAAAAGATAAATAGTGCCATTAATCTCCAACATTTCTCTTCCATTATCCTTGAAAATTAGGAGTTATTTTTGTTCAGATCTTCATGTAATTAGCTCCCTCCACTTGATTCACTAGCCAGAAAATGACCATGTTCAGAAAATTAAAAATTTGTCATTAAGTGGAATTTAACATAATATCATTTATCTTTATCTATTCCCCAGCTGACAGCAGGAAGCCTTGGCTGCCTTACCGGCTGGTGTGTCAGAGTGGGGAGGGACGTTCAGGAAGAGATACTGGGAGAGACAGAGACAGTGGCCGGGAGGGAGAGGCCAGCGGCAGCCACCAGACAGGCAGGAGGCATGAGGGAGAGGCCTGGAGCCGAAGGCCGGAAGGAGAAGGAGGCTGAGGCTGCTGCAGCCTGGGCCTGAGCACTGGGGATAGAAGAGGAGCTGGGGCCGAGGAGGAACGCAGGAGGGGCAGCGGCGGGCAGCGGCGGGCAGCAGGTGCTTCTGAGAGAGGAAGGCGGACGCACCCAGGAGTGACTGGAAGGATGGAGAGCCAGCCGAAGTAAAGGAACTCGTGGGACAAGGGCTGGAAGCAGGTGGGAAAGTTTGGGAACACAGCTCTCTGTATCCAGAATGAACTGGACCACAGAAGCCCCACCTCAGCCTGCCTGCAGGGAAGACAGACAAGGGACATCAGAGTGGCTGCGAGGGCAGTGAGATCCAGGAGGGGACAAAGTGCGCCCCAGCAGTGGAGCCAGAGGGGCAGAGCCTGCCCCCATCCCAGGCAAGGCCCCTCAGCTTGGGGCTCCCCACTCCCCACCCTGCTTCCCCACTACCAGGTCAGAGACCACCTAGTAAACCATCCAAGCCCAGCCCTGGGTGGAAAGAGCTGTGGCCAAACCTGAGAGACTGAGAATTGGATAAAGGGATTAAGCAGCCACACATTAGTGAGAGATTTAGAGTGTAATAAAGCCATTTCATAATAACATGTGCACTGGGCCCAGCAGTCCATCATCACAGAAGGCTGTCCATGGCAGGGGACCCTGACCTGCAGGAGGGGAGCTGGACATATTCTTTTGGGATATGTTCAAGGGGTGCTGACCAGCCCCTCAGGCCAGGAGGGCCCAGGGAGGCTCAGGGGCCTTCGGCTCAAATTGCTGCCAAAATAACCTGAGGTACCCAGGAGAACCTGGCTCCAGAGAGACCCCAGAGCTTCTGCTAGGGCCTCTGCAGCAAGGCAGGAGGGGCCCCAGGGCCACAGTTCCGCACATCGAAGGCCTCTGATCAAGTCCCTACTACACCAAGAGCTGCCCAACCTCCCCAGGAATCACCACACTGGAGGCCACACCCTCTGCTTCATTTTCCTCTGTTTGCCCCCAGAGTGCAGAGGTTCCAGCAAGTACTTAGCTTCAGACATGGGGTCTGGGCTTGAGTCTTGGCGTTGCCACTTGATGGTGTTGTCGTGACCATCACTTCTCTGAGCCTATTTCTCATCAACCAAATGTGCCTAAATAGGGCCCCTCATAGGATTGTTTTTTTAATTTTCACTGATTTTGTTCTTCATTTTTATTTTTGAGACAGTATCTTGTTATATAATCTAATCTGGCCCTGAACTCACTGCGTAGCCGAGACTGGCCTCAAGCTCACGGTGAGTTTCCAGCTTTAACTTCTGAGAGCTGGGATTATGGGCATGAGCCACCACGCCCAACCTTCATAGGATTATTTTGAGGGTCAATTAAGATAATGAGTTTGAAACCATTCTATAAAACAGAGAATCCTGGGGAAATGTTACTACTGCTGGTTTGCAACTTTCCAGCCACACTGAGATATTACTCATCTTATTGTCAGAAAGAGTTGCATCCCGCTACCTGGACCATCTCATTCAAGAGGAAGCAGGAAATCACACATTCATAGAGTGCAGTGATGAGCATAGTCCCAGCACTCCAGAGGCTGAGGCAGGAGGCCTCCAGAGCGTTCCTTGTCAGCCTGGGCTACCTAGTGAGTTCAAGGCAGCCTGAACTACATAGTGAGACAACTGTCTCAAAAAATCAAAAAACAGGTCAGTAATGTAGGTGAGTGGTACAGCACCTGTCTGGCAGGTGCAATGTCATGAGTTCAATTTCCAGTATCAGGAAGAAAGAAAGAAAGAAAGAAAGAAAGAAAGAAAGAAAGAAAGAAAGAAAGAAAGAAAGAAAGAAAGAGGCTGGGGAGATAGCTCAGTAGAATAAGTGCCTACCTGGCAAGCATAGGGTCCTGAGTTCAATCCCTGGTCCTAAAAAAGAAAAAGAAATGACATGTTCACTATATGCCTGAGGATTTCAAGTCTTCTTTTAGTGCAGCAGAGGACATCTTTTGCTATTATTTCCACTAAGGAGGTCAGCATCAGAGGTCAACACTTTATCCATGGAGAAGGGACTGAGGAACAGAAATAGATGGTCAGTTCTCTGTTATCAGTCTTGAAATATTGGGGACCCAGAGGGCAGGGCAAACATGCAGGTGCTAAGAAAATGGAAGTGACTTCCTAGGAAGAGAGAGGTCTGGGGAGTTGGGACTACAGTAGGTGACAGGCTGGGCAGTCCAGACAATATGGGACGGGGGAAATCAGGCCATTTCACCATGATGTGGCCCTCCACTGCCTCCACCCACTCCCCAGGCCCGCAGGCCCCAGCTGTTGCAGCTCGGCCGGCCTCAGGTGCAGGCTGAGAGGGCAAGGCCTCCACTCCAGCCGCACGGAGGGTGGCACGTGTGTCCTCTCCAGTCCTCAGTCTGCTCTCAGCTTTGACTCAGTTCAGCATCAGACTCAGTTTCTCCATGGTAACCACGTTCCAGCTGATGAAGCTCTCCTGCACCTCCAATCCAGTCCAAGTCATCACCGATTTTTCCAAACACAAAAATTTTACAAGTACCAATGCTCCAGGGTGCCATTCACATGCCTGTCCCACCACAGTCCAGATGTCATCACCAAGTTCTGCCACCTCTGCCACAGGTCTCCCAGATCCCACCAACAAACAGGGGAAAACTGGCATTGCACTTTCTGCCAAAGCCCACACGAACACCCTTTGCTTCTTTTTGCAAATATTTATTAGATGCCTTCTGGCACCAAACACAAATACGTACAGTACAAAAATAGTAGGTGTACCCCGGACTCTATATGAATAATCCAGAGTACCCTGCTATGGCAGAGAAGGACACAGAGCTACAGCTGGCAGGGCTGGAGGAAGTACTGATGAAGGCCCACAGGTGGCATGGGCGGCTGGCCAGGGACAGAGCTTCAAACAAAGGGCCAGAGAGAAAGAAAACCAGATTTCAGGGAGCGTTTATTCTGAATCACAATGCACAGCCATCCACGCATGGCAGCACACACCTGTAATCCCAGCACTCGGAGGCTGAGGCAGGAGGATCGCTGTGAGCTTGGGGCCAGCCTGAACTACATAGTGAGACCCTGTCTCAAACAAACAAAACAAATATATGGCCAGCTTTTACCCACATCAGCTCAGCAGCTCCCCACAACGTCCTGAGAGACAGACGCTACTATCTTCGTGTATGTAGGGAGGAAATGGAAGTTCAGGAGGTTAAGCAAGCTCCTGAGATGACACAGCTAAGCTGCAGGACCTGGCCTTGAGCCCGGAACGCACTGCCTTCACACTGAGGTTCTTTCCTGTGTGGGACATGCTCAGGAAGAGAGGAGCAGCTGGGTTTGCCTAGAGCACAGAGTGTGCACACGGAGGTGGCACTGGCTCTCCTTGATCACCCGGCGCCACCTCGGGAACCATGCCATCCCTCCAGGAGGCCAGGTGCAGGAGGAAGCTGGCCCTTGACTCCCGCACCCCAGGAACTGAGAAGAAACAATGCTCCCGCCCCACACTCACTGGGCTCTTCTCCTGCTCTTTCCAGTGTGTCCTGCTCCGTTCTGAGCCTCAGTCTCCTGCTGCCCCAGGATCCCCTCCAGTCCGCTGTTCTCACCTGACAAACACACGCTGCCTCCGCCCCCACCTGCGGCCTCTGCTCGCAGTGATCTCCTCATGAAAATACCTCCTGTGACCCTGCTTGGGCCTGAAGTCTACTCCTTGGTTCACCGGCTTGGTTTTTGTTTTGTCTTATTTTTGAGATGTGGTCTCACTATTATAGTAGGCCAGGCTAGCCTCAAACTCACAGGATCCTCCTGCCTCCTCCTCCATAGTATCAGGATCACCACCATGCCCGGCCTATGGCTCTCAAGACTCAACTTCTTCCTGGGGTGGAAGGATATGATCTGAGGGAAGGGTTTCCAGTTTGGGGTTGATAAAACATTACAGTTCCTCACAGGTGAAGAACCAAAAGGGCCCACAGAGTTCTGGCTTGAGTTTGAAACCTTAATAAAAGATCACAGGCTACTAGAATTGTTACAGATTTAATTTAACAAATTATAGGTTGCTATCATGAAAAACACATGTGCTAACTGATATGTCTTTACCTACCAAGTAAAAAAGGTGTGAGTTAAAGCTTTAATAATATGTGCTAATGAAATGCAAAATAAAGGGAAATGCTAATAAAATGCAAAAAGAAGTCTCTCAGCTTTATACATCAGGCTTTTTGAAAAAGATAGGCTGGGGGTGCTGGGGAGACAGCTCCATGGCACAAGTACCTGCCTGGCAACTGCAAGGTCATGAGTTCAAAGCCTGGCCCCGCCAAAAGAAAAAAGAAAAGATAGGGTGGTGTTTTCCTACTAAAACAAACAAAAGCCTCAGAATCATTGGTAAATTGAGGTGAGTCCTACAGCACTGGCACCCGTCCTAGGCACGCTGCTTTCTCACTCAGCTTCTCAGAGCCTGGGATTCTGCTCTTTTTGACTATGCTAGGCACTGTGGTGCACGTGTGTAAGTCCTGCACCTGGCAGGCCCTGTGGACAGCAAGCAACAAGGTCAGAGGAAACAGTGGCTGACTGGATCCTGGCCAAGAGCCAGGGAACAGAGCGAGGCTTTGAAGCTGGAAAGGCTTGGGGACAACTTGTACCTCACAGCTCGGGACATAGCCAGCCCATCCCTACCTCAGTGAGGGTGCGGTTAGGCTGGCTTTGGGTTCTGATCTTCAGAACAGCAGATCATAAGCCCTCCAGCCTGTGGCAATCTGTCACAGGAGCACAGGAAACTAAAGCGCTGGCCCTCTCCTCTCATGGGCATAGCTGGGCTCGGCTCGTGGTTGTCTGCTGTCACAATCGAGGCCTCTGAGGGTCTCTGGTTCTGAAAGCTGTTCTGTCTGCACGTGTTCAAGTCTCTTTCCCCACCTCCTCCTGGAAGTCTTCCCTGAACGTCCCAGATCTGTGGTGGAGAACCTTTCAGAGATGAGCGCCCACCTGCAACCACAACCCACTTACTTACCACAAGCTGCCAATTAACCCTGAATATTGAGGTTCTGGGTTAGAAGAAACAACTCACACATTAACATCTTTTGTCTTAAAAGGAAATCAAGTAACACCCAAGCCAGAGGTTTGCCCCTCATATCCTAGACTGCTGCTGTGCCCTATCAAGCCAGGACTAGAATTCCCTTGCAGACCAGGGGCAGCCTTACGAAAGTGAGTCACAGAATCCGAGGACACCAGGCTGGAGAGCCCTGTAAGAATCTGTCCCTCCATTGTGGACAGTGAGACTAAGTCCCAGGAAAGAGAAAACCACAGATCCAAGGTCTGCAGTTCACAGGTGGCCCCTGAGATCCCGGCCAGAAGTTGCCCCATGTAGTAAGCTCTCCCGCCTTGCTGATGGGTGCTGGAAGTCACTGATGGAAATGAGGCCCCTCTCACAGGGGTCCCTGAAACATGAGAGCGATAAACACATACAATAATTATGCAGATATACACCTGCTCACCATGAGATACGTTAGGAAAGTTCTGTTTTAATTTTATTTTTATTAGTCCATGCTTGCAGCGCACACAGTTGCACTCATCATGGGGAGCTGGTGCACGGAAGAGCATAGCCTGATCTCTGATTCTCCCGCTCCCACCTTTCTATGGGAAAGGAGGCCCTGAGCAAGCCGTGGGCATGCAGGACAGGGAGCTCTTCTGCGCTGGAAGTTAGAACAGGCTTCTGAAAGAGATGGTCTTTGTCATGAGAGGTAAATAACAGCAAGTAGAGTTAACTAGGCCTTTCTGAGGAGGACGCAGTTCTTCCAGGCAGGAGAAATTATGTGAAGAAGGCCTGAAGCAGGAATAGGACCAGGTCAGGAAGAGGTTCGATGCCTGAGGTCAGAGTGACAGGGAGACCACAGAAGTCACAGGGGTTGAACCCTAGACCAGGAGGGGTTCTGAGCTTGGTTTCTGGGCATGGAAAGCCACAGAAGACAAAAGCAGGGCAGCAACCTGATGCTTTGAATGCCACCTTTCCAGCTCCCAGGTCTTCCCTTGCTTCTCTGGCTGGTGAGAGGATGATCATTAGGGGGGCCTTATGTGGCCCCAACTCATCTGTGCACAGCGGTGCTCCCTAAGTGCACACTGATTGATCTCTGGGCTGCTCACATCCCACTGATCATGCCCTCCTCCCCACCCCACAAGTGCCCTTTCTTTGGCTTCAGCACTGCTTTGCACCTCAGCTCTTTCCTGCTCTGACCACTCTGCCTTTCCCATTTCCCATGATTTTTTTTAATTTTTTTAATTTTTTATTTTATTTTATTTTATTTTTGCAGTATGGGGGATTGAACTCAGGCAAGTGCTTATTCTACTGAGCTATCTCCCCAAACCCTCCCATGGTTTCATCTTTTTTTTTTTTTTAATGTGTGTAGTACAGGGTCTACAGGGTCTCACTACACACATCAGACTTGTAATGCTCCTTCCTGTTTTCCAGCCTCCCAAGCGCTGGGATTACAGGTGCGTTACCACACCCACTCTCAATCACTGTCGCAGCATGCCGTGGGGGCGGGGCTGGCACGGCACACCAGGGATCAAACCTGGGGCCCCTGCATCTGCCTAAGCAGGTGCTTTAATCCACTGAGCTATCTGTCCGGCCCAATGTTTTCATCTTTATCTGCTTTCTGTGGTTGGCTTTTATTGTCGGTTGCTTGGTTGGTTTGCCATACTAAGCATCGCACTCAAAGGTTTGCACGTGCTGGGCAAGTCTGCTACTCCCTAACTACATTCCTGGTCACTTTGTAAATTTTGAGACAGAGTTTTATTAAGTTTTGCAGGAGGGGCTCAGATTTACAGTCTTCCTGCTCAGCCTCTTCTGCAGCTGGGATTACAAGTGTGTACTGCCATGCCCAGCTTCTGCCCTCTTGCCCTTGCGCCCACATTCTGCCCTGGACCATCTGATGGCCTCCACCAGGAGGGCTCCCTTTCCTCCCTTTCCTGCATCACTGATGCATCCCGGATTCTGGCAGTGTCTGGTGCACAGCAGGCACCCAGTATTCTACTAGGGATAGAACTCGGGGCCCTGTCCACGCCCAGCATTTGCTTTACCACTGCGCTGCACCCCCAACCCATCCATCACCAATGATCTGATGTAATTCAGACTTGCATTCTGTGTGGCTCTAATGATGTCTAAGTCAGTCTGCAAAGTCAGAGGACAGTGGCCACCCACAGGGAAATGACGGGGACAGAGCCCAGGGAGCCTGAGGAGGCGAACTGGAGTCCTCACCTTTGTGGTAGCAGTACAGGTGTCAGCATGTGGGAAAGTTCCCAGGGTTGTTGTTCTCGCTGTGCGTGGTGTGTCTCAATACAAAGGGAAAAGCAGTGTCACATGGTCACTGCTGCACAGAAGCGCCCCCTCCAAGTGCCTGCCATGTGCACCCCAAGGCCCGTCTCATTCAGTACCTGTGACCCGGGCTCCAGTGACAATTTGGTCACAGGGTAAAAGCAAGATTTGGGAGCTCTGCAAAAGCAGAGAACTGCAAATTTAAGGCCAGCCAGAACTATATAGTAAGACCTTCTCTTAAATAAGTAATCAAATAAATAGGCAGAGAATTTTCCCTGGCTGCTAGCAGAAGAGGAGGTCGAAGCACTCAAACATCAGAGTGGTACACTATTCTGGGCTTTGAAGATGGGGGGCCAGAGAGTGGTTTTTCAGAACTGACAGTAATGCTTTCACGACAGCCCACCAGAAAACAGGGGCCTCAGCTGTGAATCCTGACTACAAAAATGAGGCCTGGGCTGGCAAGATGGTTCAGCGGTCTAAAGCTCCTGCTTAGGCAAGTTTAGGCAACTGCAAGGACCACAGTTCTAGGTTCTATTCCCAGAGCCATATGCTGCACCAGCTCTACCCCCAGGGCAGGCTGAGCTGGCCATAATACAAAAAAAAAAAAAAGCGCTACAAAAAAGAGGCCTGGGCTGCTGGGACATTTGTCTAATCCTAGCACTCTAGGAGCCCAAGGCAGAAGGATTAAGTTCAAACCCAACCTGGGCAATTTAGTGACCTAGTGAGACACTGTCTCAAAATATAAAATATAAAAAGGCTTGGATGTAACTCTGGGCAAAGGCCCTGGGTTCAGTTTTAATACCAAAATACCAAAAGAAGAGAAAAGGTAGGCCTGGCTCAGTAGAATAAGCACCTGCCTGGCAAGTGCAGTGTGCTGAGTTCAAGCCCCCAGTAGAGAGAGAGAGAGAGAGAGAGAGAGAGAGAGAGAGAGGAAGGAGGAAGGAGGAAGGAGGAAAGAGG
>PVKN010004067.1:0-34738 GCA_004027915.1 Capromys pilorides
GAAATGAGGAAAGCAAAGCCCAGAGATATTCAGTGACATTCCCAAGGCCCTGATAGAAATTCTCCGAAGCAGAATTTGAACCCATACAGGCTGGCTGCAGTCTTAATCAATGTATTTAACTGCCTCTGTATTAAGTATCAGGTAAGCAGACACTAAGTAAAAGTAACTAAAGACCTTGAACCTACGAGAGGGTGTGAGCTTGATTTCAGAAACTGTGGACAAACGGGGTACTGGAGTCCTTTGTAATTTGCTCAGCATTTTTCCTGCTGGGGAGCAATAGGCTCTGTCCCTCTTCCAGCCAATATTTAAATTTCTTGGCTAGGACCTCTACCACTGTGGGAGTTTCTGCAGGATTCTTTCCCAGACTCTTACTGCTCACCTCTGGTGTTCCATTTGTTTGTTTGTTTGTTTATGCATGTATGCATTTATTTATTGTATTTGGTACAGGGTCTCGCTATGCAGCTCAAAATCATAGCGATCTTCCAGGTTTAGACTCCCTAGAGCAGGGATTAAAGTTGTGCACCATCACATCCAATCTCAGTGGCCTTCTCTGCAGGGTTTACTTGGGGGTGGGGCCAGCTTGGTGTTCAGTACCAGGGATCAATCTTGGGTCCCTGTGCTTCTCATGTAGGCACTTAGACCACTGAGCTGTCTCTCTGGCTCTTGGTATTCCATTTCTGTGTCTACTTTAACTAGCTAGAATGGTACTTGGTACTTTTAAATCCAAACTAGCAGCTGGCTTCCTAATCTAGTGAGATTTCCTTACTGAAGCACTCACAGGATGGCAGGAAAGGAGTTCCCACAGCGGGCAGACACAGGTTACAAAACCTCTAAGGCTTTTTTCTACTTTATAGTTCTGTATTGAACATTCCTAATATGAATGATTTAAAAGTATCATGAATATAAATTTAAATATAATCTTACACAAATTGTGAGAATACTGTTAATGATAATATAATGATTAATTAATTTTAATAAATACTATGTGTTTGTATGTTGCTGATAAATCACTCTGGGTCTATGTCAGTGATAATCCACAATTAAAACACTCATCAAATTACCCTCATATTTATATTCTAAAATTTTATTTTCTGCTAATCATATTTAATTTTTATGTAAAATAATTGTAATTATATATGAGAATAACAAGATTTCTAGTTGTATAACAAATTGATGTTGTCTAATAATTTAAAAAAAAAACTGGGCATGGAGACATGTCTATCATCCTAGCTACTTAGGAGGCTGAGGCCAGTTTGAGGCCAGCTGGGGCCCTGGGGTGAATATTCACCTATACCACACACGCAAAAAAAGTCCTCATTTCACTCAGAAACAAGCTGAATGCCATGCAAAACGTTTGAAGGAGAAATGCTGAAGTGATTTACTCTCTTTTAGTTTCAACATGGCTCCAATTTTCCTAGTAAAGGCAGATAGGAAGTCCACCTATTTAGGTGCTGCCTGATTGTGTGGGCCTTAAGACTGGTGAACCCCTTAGAAGTCGTATTTGAATACAATACTACTGCAACATTTCCCTCTCTTAAATCTTTAAATTTCCAAAGCCTAATCATCTTTTTTTCCCCTGAACCATCCTGACCCATACACCTACATAATTCCTAAAACTTGAAAGTTAGGAAAAAATTCAGTAACAAAACTTATAAAAAGTAATTCTTACATCTGTTTCTTTCGAGTCTCATGTTCCTGATGACTTTTTCCTTCTGCAACGACTTGCCAGCTGTGGAACTTTCCAGTGTTTCCCTGACTCACAGCATATTTACAGTGTGTGCCTCAAGAAGAAACATACACTAACTATTTCCTTCTGTGCTAGGGTAAAAAGTGAGGAAGTTAAGGAACAAAAACTCCTGAAGAATAATTTTCTGATTAAAGTCCCTTAAACTGATGTTTTTTAATCTTATTAACTACAAACCTTATCTTTCTAGCATAATGATAAAAATTTTAAAAATTGCCTAAAGGTAGAAAAAACATTTAACTATTTTAAGATTATCTCTTACATAAAATTGAGAAGTTTTCATGGTGTCAGCATCAAAAGTTATACTGATGGTAACCTCTAACCACGGGGATATATCTTAGGAATTCCTGGTTGACATTTCCTGGTTATAACTGGGTATGGACTGAAAAGACGCACAGTGAATATATTCACATTATAGTAGGAAAGTGTACAGATTTCCATGCCGCAGAATCAGGAAAGCAGCAGTATCTGGGGCGGGCAGCAGGTTCAAGGCACAACCCTCCTCTGCAGGGCCAGTGAATCCTAGGAAAGGAAAGTGGCAGAAACTAGTCAGTGGAGGAGAACAGCAAAAGAGAGATCAAGGCCTCGAAGAAACCACACAAAACAAAACCTGGCAGGATGGAAAGCAAAAGAAAGTTAAGGGAAATTTACCTGTGAAAATGCATCCTTTCTCCCCAGCAGCAGAAACCTGTTTTAACACACAGGTCAGAGGTGTGACTGTGTTCACATTACCCATGAAGTTGAACTACATATTTACATAGAAAGTAAAAATGACTCATTAAAATGAATACAGCATAAATAAATAAACAAATGTATTACAGAGCTCACAAAAGGACAAAAAAAGAAAAAAAACAAAGGAAAGTGAAAATGACCTGGAGAATTGAAGACCTGAGTCAATTGCAAC
This sequence comes from Capromys pilorides, assembly GCA_004027915.1. NCBI lineage: Eukaryota > Metazoa > Chordata > Mammalia > Rodentia > Capromyidae > Capromys > Capromys pilorides. The sequence continues at coordinate 2,649 of PVKN010004067.1, forward strand.
TCATCTGCCAAAAATATGTAAGTTCTGTTGTGCCTAAAAATAGACCCATGCATCGCAGAGCCCATCAGAGTCTCACCTTGGCCTCTCCTCCCCACTGACTGCAGGTCACAGGCTGCTTTCAGGGGATGTCCACACCTACCACCATGTCTCCTGGCTGATCTGCATTACAGAACAACCACCATCCCTGCATCCACATGCGGCCTTCTCTTTCATAAAGCATTTCTCCAGTTTTTTCAGCTTATTGCCACTCTCGCACAGCCATTGTTATCTTCATATAATTTATACCTTTTCATATTTTTAATATATATGGTACTGTCCTGGAACATAATAATTGCTTCATAGATCTCTGTTGTTCACTGAAGATGGAGCTTCACAGTTAATGTTAGAATCATGAAACCAGGGTTGGGTTTCTGACTTCATTGGCCACCTCAGAAGGGTGTTTTGAATGACAATTAACATTTTACAGATTAATTATGGGGGCAGGATACATGTGTTTCAGGTTTATAAAAATTTTTAATTGTTTAAGAGACAGGGGAAGCACACACACACACACACACACACACACAAGCAGCGGCCCACGGTACTGATGGTGAACCTCCGAGAGCTTTCAGTGATCCTTGCTTCAGTGTACATGCCATAGGTCTGCCAGTACTGGCCTAAGCAGGAACTTGGGTTGAGTGTAGGATGAAGAGAGAGGAGATGGCAGGAGTGCAGTTAGTCATTGTGTAGAGCAGGGGAAAGTTCCTCCACTGCTACTTACACATGCAAAGGCTATTGTCTCCAAGTGGCAGAAAATTCCATCAGTCAGCACTCTGCTGAGAATTTATCATAGTTCAGAACATTTTTATCCTAACAGAGAATATTCTGAGGTTTTCTGATGCACATGAACATTCCCAAAAGATATAAATGTGAAAGGAATTATTTGGATACATTAATATATATAATGGACTTGATAAACACATAAAAAATGGGTAAATAAAGTTGCATGGCCGTGTCTATCAATTCCTAGCATTATTGTCTCACTCATCAAGTGCTGTCATAGCTGAATACGATTAGGTTGATTCTTCTCAAACATACTTGTATTATGGATTGTCTTCGTCACTCTTCTCTCGTTGCTGGGGTAAACACCAGAAACTCAAAATTAGGGAAGGAAAGGTTACTGGAGGTTTCAATTCATATTCAGCTGGCTCCAAGGCAGAGGCACATGGCAGAAAACAAGCTTTCGTGGAGGCAGCTAAGAGCAAGAGAGAAGGCTGAGGTAGCAGCAGCTCAAGCAGCTAACTTCTCTTCCTCCCTTACATTGAAATGCAGATCACCTGCCCCAGGGGAAGTGCAGCACCCATTTCCACAATAATCAATTACAAATTCCAGAAACTACCCCATGACTGCATGAGGCTTTGGAGGGACACCTATACACAAACCATAACATGGATCAAAGAAAATAAAATTGGGGTGAACTGAAATAACAAGAATAAAGGCCGGTGGTATAGCTCAGCAGACTAAGAGCTTGCTTGGGGAAGCACAAGGGCCAGAATTCGATCCCTGGCACTGCATATCACACCGCCATGCTCTCAGGCATGCTGAGCCAGCAATGGAGTCTGGGCATGGTGGAGCATGCATTAATGACAGCACTGGGGAGGCAGAAAACAGGAGGATCATTATAAGCTGGAACTGCGTAGTGAGACCCTGCACAAAAAAAGAAATAACAAGAATAATGATAATATCATGATTTGTTCATTCTTACTATATACTCAGTGCTATACCATTTACTTTGTCATATCAGTCACAGAAACTATAAATACAAGAGAAGATAATGAGGTTTTAAGAAATTAAATAACTTGTCAAGGTCACAAACGTAGTGCACAATGATGGTTTGTTTATTCATGTTTGTTTAAAGTGCAGAGCTCACGTGCTTAACCACATCACTCCCTAAAGCTTCTAGATACTACAGTGTTTATCTATTGTTAAAAGTACAAACTCATCGATGGAAAGACTTTTTATAATCAGTTCTACATCTTGTTCCTGTTGCTGTTAGTAGTAGACACTTCTAGAACTATGGATGTAACTTAGACTTTTGTTTTATTGCAAAACAGAGGAGGTAAACAGTTAATGACTAAAGATATTTTGAAATTTCACTGCCTTAACATCACTGTTAGCTATGACTGGGATAACAGACTGTGAAATGTGAATGACAAAGCTATCATACAACGATCACAGAGCACTTTTAATATCATCTGATGTTAAAGATATGCTTTTTATACCTCGTTAAGATCCATCCACAAAGAGAAAGAGGAAAGATTTTACTTTGACATTTTCTTTCTTCAGCTGAATGTTTGAAAGCATTGAAATTATGTTGGATTTTAAGTTTTGCCTTTTTCTTCTATTAGTTCCTGAGCTAACAGAGGATAGGGCTATTTCTTTGCAAGTATGTGCCCCAGCATTTAGCCCAATCCATACCAAAGACCAACATTAATCAACATAAATGCATGCTTAATGAATATATACATCAGTCTCTATACCAATAATGCAGCGGTCACAATTAAGAACTCTTCAAATGAAGTTAAACTATACTGATACTTTAACAAGAATCCTGAAGCAGGAACAGATTACCCTTCTCACCCCAACCATCAGCCCTGTGAGAGACAGACAAGCCTCAAAGCTGACCACAAGTTCAGTACATTGGTAACAACAATCTGCTATCCACATGATACAGGAACCAGAGACAGAATTTCAAGTGGTGCTATTAATCCAAAGGACACTCAAAAGCACAGATACTTTCTGGACAATGAGAAATCGTCTTAGAGAAAAGCTACTTTTGTCTCAGAATAATCAATAAAGTTACTCCTTTATGTCTTTCAACATGATGCATTTTGTGAAGAGAAAGCAATTAACCAGAAAGTTCACAACTGTGTAAAATCTTTAAAATGACAAATAATAGTTGTGTATAATACAGTGTGTAACATGATGTCTTACTGTATGTGTGTATGCATCAGGGAATAGCTAAATGAAGATAATTTATATATGTAGTACTTCACATAGTTCTTTTCTCTGGTAAGATCAACTAATATCTACAGTTAGCAATTTTACTCGTGCACCCTATTAACTATAGTCATGAGGATTTATGACAGGGGTCTTACAACTTTTCCTTCTATCTAACCAAAATGTTCTATCTTTTGACTGAAATCTCCTCACACTCCTAAGGTGCCTCTGGTAATGACCACTCTACCCTCTCCTTCTCTAGGTTTGACTGGTTAAATTTTCACTTGTAAGTAAGATCATGTAGTATTTGGTTTTCTGTGCTGGGTTTGTTTAACACAGTTATCTTCAGTTTCATCCAAATTGTCAGAATGATAGAATGTCTTTCTTTTAAAAGGCTGAATATTCTTCCATCATTTACTGTATATAGCATACCTTTTGATCCATTCATACATTAGTAGACATTTAGGATGACTCAGATCTTGGCAATTGTGGTTAATGCACCAATGAACATGGAATCTGACACAGTGACTCCATATCCTTTGTATAAATATCCAGAAGTGAGATTGCTGGATTACCTGATAGTTCTTGCTTATTTTTTACAGTAAGATCCATACTATTTTCTACAAACACTACACTAATTTAAATTCCCATCAACAATGTATAAGAATTCACTTCATCACTTCTCCAATACTTGTTATTGTTCATCTTTTTTGGCACCACTTTTCTAACAGGTGAGAAGTAATAGCTGATTGTAGTTTTAATAAATTTGCCTGAAGGGTAGCATTGTTAAACATTTTTTTCATATATTTGTTAGCCATTTATATATCATCTTAGGAAAAATATCTATTCAAGTACTTTATATGTTTTCAACTGGGTGATTTTCTCACTATCTAGTTGAATTCCTAATATATTTTGCATATTACCCTTATCAAATGGTAATTCCTTATTAGATGTATTGCTTGCAAATAAGTCTTCTCATTTTGTAGGTTGTTTCTTCACCTTTAGTTTGCAGAAATATTTTATAGTATGATGAAATGCCATTTGTTTACTTTGGGCCGCCCATGCGTTTAAGGTCATAGGATCTAAAAATAATTGCAGATTAACGAAATAAAAAATTTCCCTTATGTTTTCTTCCAACAGATTTATAGTTTCAGGTGTTACACTTAAGTCTTCAATATATTTCAAGCTGGCTTTATTGTATGTGGCGTGAGATGAAACATCCAGTTTCATTTTTCTGTGGTCTTCCCAATACCATGCATGTTCTGTCCTCTTTCTTGAAAATCAATTGACTGACTATAAATACATGGGTTTATTTCTGGGATTTTAATGACTTTCAAATCATTTCACAGAATGTCTCATATGAATTACTACTACATCACTTGCTCCTCATAATTTCTAAATTACTGATACTTATAATTTCTACATTTAGGAACTTGGTATTTAGTGGCCAGTATTCTCAAAAGCAGAGAGTATAGAAGTAGCCAAGCCAATAGCCTCAATGTAATTTTTGTAGATGTTGTTGTTTTAATGGTCTCCTATGCTCCAGAATGATTTCACGTTGGTAATATGAAGAAGAGCCTGTGTGTGCAGTGCTCAGAGGGCAGTGGACAAGTTAGAAATTCAATTACCTACAAGCTTTAATGTTCACAATCGCAAAAAGACAAAAACTTCAGAAGCCTGCCATTCAATCAATTTCCTTCTCAATTAACAACCATTTGAAAGAATTATGTCCATATACCTGTGAGAAAAAGATAGATTTCTGTATTTGTAAATTCCTAAGTTTCTCTGTATTACTAAAAAGAGCAGCAGCCATTCATATATAACAGTGACAAGGATGGAGTGTTTAGATCTTAATACAGGAGCAGCTGAAAAGCCTGAAAGATAATATTAAGATTTTGATATATTTAACTGTCGGGGAGTTACTTATGTCCTCAGATAATTGATTAATACAACATAGACCAAGAGCACAGCAGCTCTGTAAATGAAAGATTTACAGAGCTGAACTATCCACAGCCTAACTATGTAGTTCTGTAAGTATAGGGAATTCACTAAACAGAAATTCACAGGACTTTTCCTCAATGTGTTGTTTTTGTTTTCTTATAAAGCAAGGTCATACTAAATCCTTTAGTCATGATTTATTTTATAGTTGTATGAGAGTGTTGCTGTAGAGGTGGAAAACTAGTGACTACCTCAGAAAAAATAATTGGATGTGTCATGAATGACGTCCCTGTTTATAATTTGATTTTAACTATAATCATTTGTTTAAACAAAAAGCTCTGCATTTGAATTTCCACAATTGTGTCCAAATTGTAAACATCTCATATTTCTCCCAGGTTTAGCCAACATTGCATTTGTTGACACTCATAGTCAAGGAATAGAATCTCACACTAATAAGTAACTCTGCTTCTTAGCCAAGTATAAGCAGAACCCTGATTCATAAACTTTCTAATTAACACCTTTAGTCTCATTTATTAACTATTTTTAAAATGTATTTAAATTTTTGTCCTTTATTTCTCACAGTCAATCTTTGTTCAGTGTTTGACTTATGCAGCTGATGTTATTGATCTTGCGTTTAAATTTTTTCATTTGTGGCACAGCAATGCAGCCCAATACATATACATTAGCTATCTTTTCCTACATCATGTTCTAGTTTATGCAATTTCCTCTCCCACTATTTTTTCTCATAGAAGGATTTATAAGCTTTAGGATTCACTTTAATGCAGGTATATCCTTTCACTTTGGTTTTCTTATGGAAACCAGTGTCTTTTCATAGAAAGCACACTATTAGCTCAACTTTTCTATTGACTACATCTGGACTGCAGTCTCCTCAAGAGCAAGCACCATAATTACTTCATTCTCTGAATTTTATCAAAACTCAGGCACAAGCAGAACTGTCAAAAGCGGCTCTCCCAGGAGTCAAGTTCAACAAGATAATTAGCAAAATTCTACCAAGAAAGTCCATGTTTTTCTCATTCATTAATAATAAGTTATTCACATCTTTATTACTGGATATATTTGAATTTTCTAAGAATTCACAATTTTACTATGGTATCACTAAAACCAGAAAACAAAACTTCATTAATTTCACCATTTAATTTTGCCCAGTAATTCTTCCTGAAAAGATGAGTCGACAGAGAAGTGTGATTAATAAGTCTGATGAACCTAGCTTAAGCAAATTTATTTTCAAGGTAATTTCCATGAGAGGTCTTACATTCCTTGCCTTACCAGCTAGAGGATATATTAATTGACTATGTTCATTAATTAAACCAATACTGAACAAGTAGATGTGATGGTGGAGAGACGAGACAAAATCCCTTCGTCGAGTGACACAGAAAAGAAGAGAGCAGTGAGCAGTAGATGCTAGCACACAGGATATTTACACTGGAGTTCAGGAGACAGGGAAGTTGCACTGTAGGCAGTGACAACTTTGTCGAGATACAAAAGGCAACTGACAATTGACCAAAGGGCAAGAAAAGACAAGTGTTTCCTGGCACAGGAACCGAGCATGCCCAGAAGTCAGTGGACCAGCCATGGCCAGGCCTGCAGAGGCAGAACTGTGGCTGAAGTAGAGGATGTCAATAGGAATCTGTGAAAACAAGTATGGAAAGTAACCAGAGCATGAGAGGGATAGAAAGGGGAACTGTGATGGAATCCGATCCTGGGTACCTGGGTTAAAGTCCTGGCCAGACTCCTACAAGCTGTTTCTTGATGACTTTCGGTGTGCTAAATCATTCCATTCTCGACCAGGTAACCTAGGAATCATATTTCATGTTCTCTTTTCCTGAGTAGTTCTGTTTGCACTGTCCTACAAGGAGCTTTGATTTAGATGTAGGAGATGCAAGGTGAGGCATAAGCCACTGCTCTCTGAAATTATCATAGTTGGGTGCAGAGAAAGATAGACACGAAGGTACCTTAGGCATCTGTCTTCTCATTTTGCTCTTTTCCCCACCCGGTTCTTAACAACCCTGGCTCCTCTGACCACAAGCAGCACTGAGGCATAAGCAGATGCCAGACTGCAGACCCACAGAAACAAAGCCTCCCACAGACTCATCCAGCAGCACCCTCGTAGACCACTTGTGGCTGGATGTGCTTGGCTGTGCTCACTGACTAGCTGAGGATACCTCAGGTCTTCTAATTCTCCCTTTCAGATCCTCCTTCCCTACCAAGTCATAGTAATGCAGATTAATAGATAGATAGATAGATAGATAGATAGATAGATAGATAGATAGACTCCTTGCTCTCAACTCAATGGACCTGTTTCTCTAAAAGATGTATCAGTCATATTGCTTAATCTCTGTGCATCAGAAGATAATAATGATTATTATACTAATATCTCCTTTGTGTGATAATCTTGAGAAAATGATGTGTACCTACACTACCATAGCTATTTCAAAATGCTTTTACTTGAAGTACACAGATTTTTGTCAATAAGTGACAATGATCAGATTTCCATTTCAGAACAATCAATATGACTGAAATGTGGAATACAGACTTGTGAGGGCAAATCCAGACAGAAACACTAGGAAACCTGTCATGGGAATCAGAGTCTGAACTCTCTGTGCCCTTACTAAGGTAGCAGCATTGGCATTAGACATCAGTGGACAAATTTAAGAGCAACGAAGAAACCAAGAATAATGATTTGTAAATTATAAAATATGGGGATGGAAGAGACAGGCTTCTAGTTTAAGAAAAATGGATAGATTCCAACGTCGTTTTCTGAAGCAGTAATAATGGAAACAAAACTTATTTGTTGAGCAAAATATGAACTTTAATTTTAAATACAAAGAACCTGAGATACCATGAAAAATCTTCTTGGAGATATTAGGAAAGAATTATACATACTGGACAATCAAGACTGCAGATCAGTCATGAAATCATTGCCTTTTGTTTCTTCTATGGTACTTAAAGGTGAGTGCATTTTGTGGAGGACTGCCTGAGCAGCTCTCCTTGAAAGAAGAGCAATTGTCTCCATTTTGACTGAGCCTGACCCTATTCCCTCGTATTGAAGTGTACAGAGCTGGCTAGGACTTCTCATCCTTTCAATTGGCCTTAAGCAGTGTGTATTGGTCTAGCCGAGGTGCTGGTGGTAATTTTTGAAGATGGCACACATGTTTCCCTGATAACAGGATGAAGAGCCAATGCTCCACGGTGTTAGCTGGGATCGAGCCTCGAGATAGAGGCTATGACTTCCTGGGGCTTGAAAGATTACACATCAGAGCTGAAGCATCAGAACCCCAAAATATTAAATACTAGCTCAATAGCATAATGCAAATTACTTTCTTTGTATATCTCTGAATACGTCGGAGGTGAATGCAGGCCTCCTACCTATCCCAGCTCACGGTGCTCATCTCCTTCCCACAATTCCCTTTGGTACTCACCTTCCCAAAATTCCTTTTCTCAAGCCACTCCCCCTTCTCCAATGAATAAAGCCTGAGTGCAGCCCTGGGTCCCTCTCTTGGTTCCAGAAGCCACTTTCATGGTTGGACCTAGGGCCCCTTGGCTCTCCATTAATTATATAAATATACTGTAATGTCTTTGTTATCACTGTGGTTGCACTGGGAGTGGTAGATTGGAATTAAATTGGTGGAATTCCAATAACGAGTTTTAGGATTATAAGTTTAGACTTCTTGGGCCGAGACAAGAACCGGAAAGGGACTCTGACAATTGGCACTCAACGTGGTCAGATCGCACGACTTTCTCAACACAACGACCACTACCCAGAATCGCGTGCAGGCGACCCACTGGACCTTGCGTGACCAATTTAAAGGTAAGCGTGTCGCTTTACTAATTATAGTGCTCAGACGCAAGTAGCAAATAGGTATACATTCGTCAAGGGTAACAATTGGGCCAGCTCAGTCTTTATCCGCAGAAGAGCAAGAATTTAGCTTATTGATTAAAAAACTATTAAAAGATGCAGGTATTAAGGTACCATCTAAGCAAATTTTTAGATTACTCCATGAAATACCTACATTTTATCCTTCTTTCCCTAAAACTGGTACACTGGATCTTAAAGTTTGGGATGAAATAGGTACAAGTTTTTATGTAGCCAAAACTCAAAAAACAACAATTCACCCCCAAACTCTAGCCATATATAACCTGGTGAAGGGAGCCATCTGGTCCTTCCAATGTAACAGCCCAGGAAGAAATGTAGGTCAGCAACACCTCACCATTACAAAGCATTCTAGCGATGCTGACCCAAGGCTTATAAAAAAAATAATTGTAATTGAGAAAAGTCCTGATGGAACTAGAACAAAAGAGTTGGGCCACCTAGGACAGGAACTTCCTAATGGGCTGCTAGAGAATTAGGAAGTCCTTTTCAAAAATGTAGATAATCCTATCCCTGTGCTCCTGGCTGTCCCTCCACCTCCAATAGTCCCTCCCTCCAGCTTTCAGAACAATCAAGTTAGGAATGAATCTCCTCCCTCCCTCTCCTTAAGGAGGCCGAAGTACAGTGATATGAGACTATATCCACAGGCAATGTGCTTTCCTGTCACTGAGGAGACAGATCCAGAACATCCTAACCACAAACATAATACTCACACAGCCTTTAACTTTTTGCTCTTGAAGGAATTAAGGCAGAGTGTTAGACAATGGTGTCCGAGGCCCTTACACACTTTGTTGCTTAGATAACATAATTCAAAGCTTCCAAATGATGCCAAGTGATGTGACCCATCTTGCTCGCACATGTCTATCATCAACACAGTTCCTACACTTTGAATCACAATCGAAGACACTCATCTCAGAACAGGCACAGATTAATCAAGATAGTGGGGATGAAAATCTTAAAGCAGTTACTCAGGAAATGCTATCTGGCACAGGAGTGTATGCTGATCTAAAGGTCCAGGCATGTACCCCACCCCTCCTGTTCATGCAATGCAAGGAACTGCTATGTCGTGCATGGATTTCTGTACCAGAGGATGGTACACCTAATAAATCCTTTACCCAGATACTCCAGAGCCCTAATGAAACTTACACTTAATTTGTAGCAAGGTTGCAAGAAGCTGTACATAGGCAGATTTCACACAGTAATGCAGCTAAAATACTTACTCGTCAGTTGGCATATGAGAACGCCAATGAGCACTGTGAAACAGCCTTAGCCACAGTACTTCATACAAAGGATTTATATACTTATATTCGAGCATGCCAGAATATTGGATCTGTCACCCAGGCTTCTGCACTCATGGCACAGGTTATATCCCAACACTTTGCTAATAAATTTGATACAGTTAAAATGTTTTAATTGTGGCACACAAGGACACACTCGCTGGTACTACCCATGGCCTGTAAAGGTCCCCTCAGTGGATTTACCCAGTACTCAGTGTCCACGTTGCATGAAAGGTTTTCATTGGGCAAAAGATTGTAAATCTAAGTTTCATAAGAATGGTGCACTGTTGCCAAGAAACAAACCATGTGCCCAGACTGAGGGACCCAGTAGCAATAAGAAAACAAGGGTCAGTCAGGACTCCAGTGATTTGGACCCAGTTAAGCCAGTTATACCCAATTCAAATCAGGCAAACAATGATACCACTACCAGGACAGATGCAAAGCGAGACCTTGGGTGTCTCACACGAAGAATCACTCAGAGTTCAAAATTAGATTTACCAGTGGCTTCTTGCCTTAATTTGTCAGAGGAAGAAGAGCCAAGTTTAATTTCCACTAAAATTTCTACTCTAGCCCTTAACTCCACATGTGAATCTGGTAGGGATGTGCCTTCAAGCAAAAAATTTGGTTTTTCGGAGAGTATTTTGGTTCCTAGACTTATTTGTGAAAATAAGTTTGAAGGGGAATCTTTTATTGGATTGATGGATTCAAGAGCTGATGTCACTATAATCAATAACCAATCTTGACTGTCGGCTTGGCCAACTAGACCTGTCTTCACAGCTCTGGTAGGCTTAGGATCTCCTCAATCTGTCTCACAGAATGTGCTGCCTCTTTCAAAATACCTTGGCCCTGATGGACAGGAAGGTGTTATAACACCGTTTATCGCACCATTCCAGTTAATCTATGGTGCACAGGCCTCTTTAAAGAATGGGACACTCTCTTACTTCAGAGCCTCAGAGATATGTATCACCAGATAGTGGGATGATGGCTAAGATGAAACATCAAGAAAGCAAAGGCATAGCAAAAAACTTGCAGGGATCTACTCTTACAATTCTGCCTTTACTTAAACAAAAAAGATATACAATTGAATTTATAATAGAGGCCATTGGTACTTTGCAGGAAAAGTTAAGGATTTTGTCAACATAGGTAAGAGAACAACTGCAACTGAGTCATCTCTAACCTACCTTATTGCCACTGTTTTTAGAATTGCTAGGGGTTGTATTAATTAGAACTGTCTCATGCTTTCTTGATCTTATTGGTACTCACTTTAATCTGTGTTTGTTATCATCACTTAATTATAATACAGATGCTACTATAAATCTGATTTTCATTTTTGATAAAGCAAAACAACCCCATAAATTTGTTTCTCAAAATTCTAAACATTTACAAAAGGAATATAAAATTATCAGAGCGCAAACTAGACGGATCATGATGTCATGTCCTGTTTGTCAGCTCATTCCTGGGGCTATTCCTGAACATTGTTATGTGACTAATTTCTAAGCAACCTGATGTACTGTGGCTGGTGTCTCGATGTTCCCCCAGAATCTCATGTGGCCTTAGGTGAGGTTTTGCAGAGGAGGCTGGGTACAGAGTGCACAATGCTGGGATCAAGGATGTGAAACTGGAATTGATTCACAGTGTGATGCTAGGATTACAGGAGTAGTACTGCCTGCCTCCAGGTGGATAAAATGTAAGGAACAGAAAGAGAACTATTGGTTGTTTGTCATTTGTAGCTCCCTGCCTTCTGTCTTTTGCCTACCATAAACTGTTTCTCCTCTCAGTGACCCTCTGCCGTGTCACCCTGTCTTGGAGCCAGCCCACTATAATGTGAAAACTCTACAAACTGTAAGCTGATTTAACCTTCTTTCCTTTAGCTTTGGGTGTCAGATATTTTATCTCTGAAATTAGACAAATAACTAAGACAAGATTTAATGGAAAGTGTTGTGTGGGATGTCTATAAGACCTATTTTTTAAATTATATTTTTATTTTAAAAAATATAATTTGAAAATAAGTTAACAGGAGGGTCTGTGGCAACTACATTGCATATTGTTGTCTTTAAATCAGCTACTCAGGCCGATCCCACCATAGTAGAGGGCAGGTGGGCACAGGGATGCTAAAGAGGCCTGGTGAGTACTGCCGTGCCCTCACCCCCATCTCAGGAGCTTTGCTGAGCTTTGGGCTTCCCATCCCCACAAATTGTAGGAGCCTTGGTGAGCGCACCCTGCCCCCACCATCACAAGAGCCTTGCAGAGCTTCAGTCTGCCCCATCGTCCTCAGCTTTCCTGAGCTGTGGCATGCCACCTCCCCCACACACTTCCCTGAGGCAAAAGCCACACTAAACTTCATAAAGCAGGAGCCTTGGTAAGCATATCCACCCCACTGTCCTGGGAGCCATGCCAACCCACGCCCCAGCCTGCTCCCATTGCTTCTTGTCTGGGTGAACAGTAAGAGCTTCAAAAATACCAAAATGATGGAGCAAATGACAATCTGAGACCTCCAGCCCATCCAGCACAAGTCCAGGAGACAAGGTTCTAGAAGAACTTGAAAGTCATATATCTGTAATTTCTGAAATGATAGCAATTGAATACTTCATTAGCCTAGCTATATTAGGCTATATAAGAAATCAGATCAGAAATAATCTCTCAGGTTAAAAAATGACAACAATTATGAAAGAATTACTCAGCATACCTAAAGAAGGTATAGATTTAAAAAAATGGAGGAGAATAGAAAAATGATGGCAACATTGAATGTCCAATATAGGAAAGAATGAGAATGCAAGAAACTGATTCAAACAGATGTCCAGGAAATTAGCAATCACTTTAAAAGCTGGCAAAACTGCTTAAACCAAACTGAAGATAGACTTTCAGACCTTAAAGACAGCATTGGAGTTAGTGAATATGAAAAAAAGATCTCTTAAAAATGACAAGGAATCATAAAATAATAATAAGCAGCTACAAAATGATTCAAAGAAGATGATATAAGATCCATAGTGTCAAAGAAAGAGCAGGAGTCAGCGCAAATGTCATAAAAAGAGTATTTGCAGAAGTAGTAACAGAAAATTTCACAAGCATGGGAAAGTAGTCCGCCTGACAGACTAACTATAGCATATAGCGCTCCAGTTAGCCATAATCAAAACAAATCCACACCTAGACACAGAATAATAAAGATCCCAGAAATTCAGAAAAGAACAGAATGTTAAAGGCTGTTAGTGTGGGCCTGCCAGATAGCTCAGTGGATTAAAGCTCCTGCTTAGGCAGACACAGGGACTTGAGTTTGATCCTGGGCACCACATGCCATGCCAGCCCCGGGCCTGGGGCACACTGAGACTGGGAATGGTGGCACATGCCTGTAGTCCCAGAACTTGGGAGACTGAAAACAGAAGGATCACTATGAGTCCTACCTGTGCAGTGAAACCCTGTAGACCCTGTACTAACTATATTAAAAAAATATGAATAAATAATAAAAGCTGCTAGTGAAAACAAACAGATCCCCTATAATGGAAAGACCATCACAATCACAGCAGATTTCTCAACCATCAAAGCAAGAAAAGATTAGAGTGAAGTATTTCAGGTGAAGAAAGGAAACAACTTACAACCCGAAATGTTGTACCCTGCAAAACTGTCTATCAAATTTGGGAAAATTAAGATACTTCCACAGCAAAGAACAACTGAATAAATTCATGACCAGCAAATCAAACCTACAAAGAGTACTGACAGATATTCTAGAAAAAAAAATAATAATGACCACAACTTCAAGAAAAAAAAAAAAAGAACCATCAAGCAGAGCAAGCAATTAAATAGGGGAAAAGCAAAACTATGCTAGCCTAATAACATGACAAAGATAAGTCAATACATATCCATTATAGCCGTCAATGTAAATGGCCATCAATTCAACAGTCAAAAGAAACAGACTGCTAAAGTGGATCAAGAAACAAAATCCAACAGTATGCTGTATACAAGAAATACATTTAACTCAAAAGGAAATTCATAGACTGAAAAATCAAAGTATAGGAAATAATACTGCATGTTACAGGAACCCAAAAAAGGAAGGGTACCTATTCTTATTGCTGAAAATGTCAACTTCAAACCAAGATCATTAAAAGATACAAAGAAAGCCACTACATACTTGTTATGGGAAAACTGCAAGAAGAAGAGATAACAATCATAAATATATATGCACCCAATGAAGGAACACCCAAATATATCAGACAAAATTTCACATAAATGAAAAAGCAAATGAGCAATAGCAAAATTTTAGTTGGGGACATTAACACCCCATTGACACAAAGAGATAGATCAACTAGACAAAACAGCAGTAAAATAATAACAGAACTAAACCAAACTTGTGAAGAAATGAACTTAGCAGATCTTTGAAGAATGTTCCACCAAACAATATCAAAATACATGTTATTCTCAGATGCAAATGGGACGTTCTCCAAAATAGACCATCTACTAGCACATAGAGCATGCTTAAGTAAATACAAAGGAATTAAAATTGTCCCATGCATATTATTTGACCATGGTGTAATGAAATTGCAAATTATTGACAAAGGAAAGAGCAAAAACTCAAGAAATATATGGAAATTAAATAACACTCTTCTGAACAATCAGTGGGTCATAGATGAAATTAAAGAAGAAATGAAATGATATTTACAATGAAACAAAAATGCAAGTACAACTTAGAAGAAACTGTGGAATGCAATGAAAGCTGTTTCAAGAGGGACCTTACAGAGAGAAATTCTCACATCAGGAAAAGAGAACAAGCCCAAATAAACAATCTTATGCTGTGGCATGGATACTTCTGATAGATTTGACTGAGACCTAAAGTGAAAGTCAAAAGCCAATATTAGACCGAAAAAAAATGTGAAAACCTCCAGTTTAACAGAAAGAAAGTCCCTGAAAAGCTGGGACAAAGAGAACATGGTGGCTAAAAAAGATTAGCATTAAAAATTAAACCAAATACTTTTTGTTAAGATAATATAGAAGATGGTTTCTTTCTGTTTTACTATATCTGTTATGCTTTTCAGATTCTATTTGCTCTTTCAGGTTCTTAATCTAGGGAAATAATCCTATGTTCACACCTGTGGATCTGATTTATTTCACTTCTTTCTTTGTGTTCATTTACCAATAAAGGCCTAAAGTTTATCTTTCTTTATAGCCAAGTAATACTCTATTGTAAGGGCTGGGGAGATAGCTCTGTGGCACAAGTACCTGCCTGACAAGTGCAAGGTCATGAGTTCAAACCTCAATCCCATAAAAAAAAAAAAAATGTACTTTATTGTATAAAAATACCATATCATTTTTTATCCATTCTTCAGTTGTTGGGAATTTATCTATGACAAATGTGCTGCTATAAACATTAATTATTTTTTTTTCTTCAGAACTGGGGATCAAACTCAGGACCTTGTGCTTGCCAGATAGGCACTTATGCTCCTGAGCTATCTCCTCGGCCCCTAAACATGCATTCTTGTTCTGAAATTCTATACCATTTATACTGTCTTATATTGCTTTGTTTCTGCTTTGTTCTTGTTATTTGTTCTAGTTCTTATTTATTTTTTATTTTATTTTATTTATTTATTTATTTATTTTATTTAATTTTTGTCTTTTTGAGACAGGGTCTCAACTATGCAGTTCAGGCTGGCCTTGAACTCACTTTTGTGGCCCAGGCTGGTCTCAAACTCACATTGATCCTCCTGCCTCCACCTCCTAAGTGCTGTGATTATAGGCATGTGCCACCATGCCTGGCTCCGCTTTCCTTTTTAAAATAGAGAAGTAATATAAAAGATGGATTGAGATAATCTCAGGGAACAACAAGACCAAATTATTTGCATGTTTAATGTGCAGAACTATAAAGCTTCATTCAAGAAGGGAGCCCCTGTTGCCCTTGCTTAAGAAATACCACCTGGGGAATTGACCACCCAGGATTCATTTTACAGTACTCAACCATCAGGTACTCAGAGGCCTCTACATCCATGATTCAAACAGGGCCTGGCTACTGTTCAAAATAGCCAAAGACCTTGGCATTATCTACGTGGAGCTGGTTTTATAGGCATGCAGAATGAAAGATCATGGGGTCACAGAGACTTCCACCTACCTTTCACAAGAAAGCTCAGGAATTCAGGCAACATATCCCTTGAAGACAGTACATGAAGCTGTGAGAGTGAAGCCACAGGTATAGTGGAAGCTTCAGGAAATTTCAGAATCCTCATCTGGATTTTGGACTTGCATTGGTCCATTCCTTTCTATTCTCATTGTTCTCCCTTTTGGAAAGGGAAAGATTACATTTTGCTGTTCTATGGCAGGAGTATTTAACCTTCTTTTTGATTTTTACAGTGACTCACAACTAAAAATTCTCCTTGAGTTTCATGGCAGATTTTTGAACTTGGAATCTGTTAGCAATACTAGGTTTGTGAAAACTTTGGTGACTGAGATGAATTAAATGCTTTTTGCCTAAAGGCATAGATATGAATCTTTTGGGAGCCAGGAGTGAAATGATACACTCTACATCTAGAATGTTCTCCAAAAGGCTTGTGTGTTAAGATGTTGGGATTTTGGAAGGGGCATTTTCCTCATCAGAATATGCTCTTAGAAGGAAGGTCTGGTAAGAAGAGCCAGTTTGCTGGTAATGTGACTGGGAAGGCTACATTTCCTTTAGTTCCTGTCTTGCTCTGTGCTTCCTGGCCAATAAAGTGAGAGCTTTCCTCTACCAAATCCTTCCACCTTGCCCTACCTTCGTTGGAGCCAGATGAACAGGAAAGAATACTCAAAAGACTGTGACCCAAAATAAACCTCTTCTCCTCTAAGTCATGGCTATCAGGCATTTTGTTCTAGTGATGAGAGAGTGTCTAAGGCAAATTCTGAATGAGAAAATAACACATCTTACTTAGTTCTCAGGACACTGAGCACATAACAGAGCCAGAAAAGCAGCTGGTTGTGGGAGGACCTTCAAACACCACTAGTAGAGCCTAACAGGATTTCACCTCTGAAAGGGCACTTTTTTTCTATCTATCTATCTATCTATCTATCTATTTATTTATTATTCATTTGAGTGCAAAAAAAGATAAAATAGCAATGGAACAGTTTCAAAACAGGTAAGATGGTTATAATAATTAATACAATTCATATTATTGTCTTTATAGTAATTATTCAGAGGACAAAATGCAGACATATGTTGCCTAAATGATACTAGTACAAACCCTTCTTCTCACTGAACTAAGAGAAAGTAGCTATATATCTATCCTGTCTTGTGTATGTGTGTGTGTGTGTGTGTGTGTGTGTATGTATATATCAACAAAATGGTCCCTTACACTTTTGTGAACAAAAAACTAACACTTTTGTTAGTAACATGTGTCACTCTTATGCCTTGCAACTAATAGCTGACCTTAACCAGACAGGGTGTGGGATACTTGATCAGAGAAGCCAGCAGGCATTTGTCAGAGCAAGGCTTCCCATGCTAATGTCATGCAAATTACTTGACACTTTCGCTAAAAATGCAGATTTAGCAATTGTGGGGTAGAGTGCTAAGAGGCTATATTTCCAGCAAAGACCATGATGTTGGTGACACTTCTCAGCCAGGGACATCATCTTGATTAGCCTGGACAAAGACAATCACTGTGGAATGAATCTATGAGCTTTATGTAGGGCATAAAGCTTTCTGCCAGTATAATTATCAGTCTCAAAATGACTCACAGCTGTTATGATTTAGATCTGAAAAATTCCCTCGAAGTTGCATATATCAGACATGAGGGTCATATACTCATCAGTGAATCCTTTGACGAGCTCACAGCTTGATGTGCTATTCAGAGGTGGGGCCTACTGAAGGAAGTGAGTCACTGAGGGTATCAATTGTTAGTGTGTGTTCTTGATGCCAGCTTCTCTCTGTCTCTCTCTTTCTGTCTGTCTCTGTCTGTCTCTCTGCCTCTCTGTCTGTCTCTCTGCCTCTATCTCTCTGCCTCTGTCTCTCCTTGTTTCTGTCTCTGTCTCTCTGTCTCCCTACCCCCAGCCTAGGGGCTGCCATTGGTTGAGCAGTTTTTCTCCACCAGTCCCTTCTACTGTCTTTTTCTGTCTTGGAGCCACTTTGCCATGGACTGACCACTCTGAAACTACAAGCCAAATGAACTTGTCCTTTATGTCATATATATATGGTCCAGAAATGGGAAAAGTACTACATTAATATTCAGTGAATATTTACTAAGCATTTATTTTATTTCAAATATATGCCAGAATCTATACAAGAAAATGATCAATGGATTCCCTGAGACTATTGGTGTTGACAGTTTGTTGTGAGTTTGAGACCAGCCTGGGTTTCAACATAAGCTCAAGACCAGCCTGAACTGTATAACAAGACTGTCTCAAAAAAGACAGGAAAATAAAGAAGCAATCATACTCCATTTCCGTCTCCTACTTATATAGATGAACCTTCTTTATAATGGTGACAAAACAAAAATAACAATAAAAACAGAAGTTCATTCCCAATAAGGACAAAAACAAGGGCTGGCCAAATAGCTCAGCAGATTAAAGTGACTGCAAGCAGGCACAGGGGCCAGGGGTTCGATCCCTGGGCCTACCTTGCATGCCCTGCCCTGGGATGCACTGAAACAGCAACTGAGACTGGGTATGGTGGCGCGTTCCTATAATCCCAGCTCTGCGGAGTCTGTGAACAGGCGAATCACTAGGAGTCTCAACTAGTAGTGAGACCCTGAGCACCCTGTAGACCCTTCCCTAAAAATACAAAGAAAGAAAGAAAGAAAGAAAGAAAGAAAGAAAGAAAGAAAGAAAGAAAGAAAGAAAGAGATAGGAAAAAAACAATACAGGAGCTTTGCACCAAGGTACAAGACAGCTGGCATCAGCACTCTCACAAATGCTCCTGGTCTTCTCCCACATGGGCCGTGGATGTGCCCTGAGGTTGCACTCTCTGGGCATGATGCTGAAAACACCCAGTGACCCTGACATCCTATCCAACCTGGAATCACAGTAACTAGAGAGCTCAGAACACTAAATGAGATCATTTGAATAGTAGCATAGTGCCTGAAACATGACATAATTAAGTTACAAACAGGTATTTGCTGTAAATACTTGTTCCTAAAGTAAAACTTAGGAATTTCTGCAGTGACATATTTGTATTAGCTTCTGCTAGTCAAATGGAGGCTTTGTAAGAATAGGAGATATGCACTCTTCATTACTTTATCTCCACTTTGCAGGACAGTCTCTCATGCTCCAGGAGCACAATAACTACAGTGCCTATGTTGCAGCTGTGTGAGTAAATGCTTATCGGATTATTAAATATCTATGGGGTCATGACTGAGGTAGGTGAGAGACAAATGTGCTATGATATAGACTCCTAAATTCTAAGTTGTTTTTGCAAGATAATATTGAACAGCTCAACATTATCTGGACATCAGGCTTGCTTTTTATTCCCTGTACTTGTTGAATTGAGATTTCTAGAACCTCTTCCAAGTCACCTCGGTAGCACTGTGTTTTTAAAAGGAAGTTTCTAGATGTGTTCTCTAACCTGGTAGTGATGGAAGTTGCACTACTTTATACATTTGTCAAAATGCGTTGCTTTATGCAGTTAAATTTTTTTTATGAAATTATTCTTTAAGAAAATTAAAAATAGTTCTATTCACATTCAGCAGCAGGCAAAAACTGAGAGTGAGTACTGTGTACAGCTGGGAAAACAAGAAAAATAATTCTGTCACGGGCAAACACAAAACTGAGACATACCAACCAACCAAAATTTCTATACATGCTACACAATTTTTGCCCTGTATAATGTTAATAAAATTATACCTATGATCCTGTTAGTATGTATCTTTGAAAGACCCACTATAGCACATTAGCTTCTTATTAGTAGAATGAGACAAAATACCAGAAGGAATTGATACTCTAGAAAGCCATTATAAGTACTCTTACATAAACTCAAAATTTTATTCTTACAGTTAATGCATACATGAGATATATATGTGAAGATGACTACATATAAATATGAACATTAGTGCTTCCTCTGTTCACAAACTTGATTCCTTCTATGATTCTGGCCACAAATTGAGATAAACAAGAACCAAATCAAATTTAATTATTAGGCTAAATCTTGACTTTATGGAGGAACTTGATTCTGTTCTTGTCCAGATGTCTGCAGCCAGAATTGTGGAGAAAATTCAGTTCATAAACTGAAGTACTCTATATGTATGGTGTGCATGTGTGCATGTGTGGCTGGGGACTGAACTCAAGGAGCCTTTACACTGAGTTCCATCTCTGGCTTGTTTTTGGAGACAGGGTCTCACTAAAATCCCAGACTGACTCAAATTTGTGGTTTCCCAGGGTGCTGGGATTACATTTATGCACCGCTGCATTCAGCATGTTTTAAAAAAGATGTGGTCTTGCATCTGTTTCCTACACTAGCTCTGAAATTTGGAGTTTGAGCAAGCTTCTCACTTCAGGCTTTAACTAAATATCATTTTTGTATTCCCAAATTGAATGATATGGTTTCAGGTAATATTATTCATAGTTCTAATACATAATAAGGTTAATTCTTAGGTCTGAATTGTTTAAAAACGCATATGCAAATCATTCTACCTACAACCATCAGAAAATAAAATATGGTAGCATTTGAAAGAGGCCTCAGGCTGCTGAGATAGCTCAAGGGTCTGAAGTGCCTGCTTAAGCAAGCCTAGGCAGGGGCAGGGTACCATGATTCAATCCCTGGCACTACATGTCATGCCAGTCCCACCCTGAGGGCAGGTTGAGTCAACCCCTCAAAAAAGAGTCTTCTTGGCTGGCCAGATAGCTCAGTGGACTAAAGCACCTGCTTAGGCAGATGCAGGGGCCAGGAGTTTGATCCCCAGCATACCATGTCAGCTCTGCACCCGGGACGCACTGAGACTGCAATTGAGACTAGGCATGGTGGCATTCACCTGTAATCCCAGCGCTTGAGAGGCTGAACACAGGCAGATCACTACAAGTCTGATCTACATAGTGAGACCCTGTAGACTCTGTGGAACCTGTAGTCCTTGTACTAAATACATTTAAAAAAGAGTGTTCTTATTCCAGACTTCATATCACAATGTGGTTTCTGCTGGTGTTACCAGACTTTTTGAGCTTCCTATGGACAACTGTTTAGAACTGTAAATCAGTACACTTTTTCCTCTTTAGTGTGCTTAGTGGATAGGGCTAATGTGACTGTGCTATTGAGGTTCAATTTCCTAGAAAATTTACTAAGTCATGTTTAAAATTATAGTTAAAACTTACTGAGAGTATTGTCAGAATAATAAAAGCAGCAGAGAGGAAACAGTAAGTCAATTAAAGAAACACTGAAACCATGTTGTTACATTATCTGGTTTGAGCCAGAAACTTAATCTTTCTGCAAAGGATGACCTAATTTCAGCACTACCGTAGAGTGCCTTTTTAATGATGGAAAACTCTTGTATGCAACCCATAGTAATGAACTGCGTTATGGAAAAGCTGCTTTTATTCTTTGAGAGCTGGAACTATTTTTAATTTTCTTAAAGAATAATTTCATAACAAAATTTAACTGCATAAAGCAATGCATTTTGACAAATGTATAAAGTAGTGCAACTTCCACCACTACCAGGTTAGAGAACACATCTAGAAACTACCTTTTAAAAACTGATAGCTCAGTGGAATAAGTGCTTACCTGGCAAGTGCAAGGTCCTGAGTTTGATCCCTGGTACCACCAAAAAAGTAACATACAGTATCCATTATCATTTACTTTTTTCATTCACTTCCATAATTATTTTCAGAATATTTTGCAGCAATATGTACTGCATGAATATGGCAAATCAATGAAATCTACAGGCTGGACTCCAGGGTTCAAGGTTGAGCTCATCACACATTGGCCACACCACAGAGGGAGAGGGCATGAGTGTCCCATGAGGTCCTAGCCAAAAGATGGACCCCGCTTCAGACAACCCAGGCTTCCCAGATCCAGAACTCCATGTGGTGGAAACCCAGAAGTACATCAGCTTTGACTCCATGGTCCTCTACATACATGGGTTCTCTTACTAAAATAAAGAAAGTAGGGCAGCATAGCAGAATAGTGAAGGGCTAAGCCTGCAAAGGTGACAGTGTAAGGACAGTGCCCTATCTCTAACACATACTGGCACCCAGCACCCAGTAAGAATTGCTGCCCACCCCAGGATGGGTGCACATGAATGAACTGACTTCTTCTTGCCAGCAAGAAGTCACCAGCATGAGGTGAGAATAAGATAATGTCAATAAGTGGCACTCATCAGGCCCCAGACAGCCCTGTGGGAACATGTTCTGAGTCTCACTTCACAGGTGGGAAAGATGAACTACAAATATAAAGACTCAGTGCAGTGTCACTCAGTTAGCAAGCTGCAGGGTTCAATTTTTTTTTTAATTTTATTAATTTTGATAAGAAAGAAATAACAATAAGACAGTTTCAAAACACATTAGTAGGACAGCCATAATAATTAATGCAGTGCACATTATTGTCTTCATGGTAGTTATTCAAAGTACAAGATGCAGATTTGATAACTTTTCTAAGCACTGTTATTACAAATATTTCTTCTCATTAAACTAAGAGAAAGTAGTTGTATGTATACTCCTGTAGTCCATAATAGTAGTGGGTTATCAGCAGAACTGGCAATGTCAGAAGCTGTTCACTTGAGCCTTTCACAGTTCAGCATATTAATATGGCTTTACTTTTTATACCTCATGATTAAACTTTTCTGCTGGATGGTTAAGACCAAGTTAAAGCAAGACCTATATAATAAAAAATATAATTTTTGTATCTGACAAGGTCAGTCAAGTCCCCTCAAGATTTACTCTGAAACTATGTACAGAAGTTTATAGATCTTCTGTCAGGTGTCAGCCATCTGGATAAGTCACAGCCATTGCTTGACCAATTTTCTCTCTATGAAAGCCTGAGAGAATGTTTTTTCTCTAGGTGACACTCCTTAGGCACACTATACATCATTGATTCCTTTCCTCTGTGGCCCCATAATTTCCTTGAACAGAAAACTGAGGACAGTAATGTATAATACTAAAACCATGCTTGGAATGCCTGTCATTCTGGTATTTTAGATGTGTGATGCTTCTAATGTCATATCAATTATTGCTGTACTCTCTCGCAAGTAAATTTTTTTTAAGGGTAATAAAAGAGAATAAGAGAAAAGGGAAAAAATTCCATAGGATTGACCTGCTACAAATCTGTATATGATTACATTTCTAAATTTCTATGTAGAAAAGTACAATTGTTTTTTTTATCACATTTTATAGGGATTTATTAGAATATCAAGGATTGATGGAAAATGCTGGTTCCATGGTAAGTATAAGGAATTTGATATTCTGAAAGACAGTAATGTTAAGCTCAAGTGCCTATGTTATAGGGTAATAGTATCACTAAACTTCTCTTCTGGAGGATTAACAACTGAAGTTTGCATGCCAAAAAATTGGAGAAAAAGAAGGGCTACAAGGATAGCCAATATTTTGGCCCTAGCCCTTCAAGGTCAATGAGGACTCAGGACATAAGAGAACCTGTGCTATAGCATCCCATAAAGCAGGCTTCAATTTAAAAACAGTTCTGTCAGACTGAAGGCTCAAGCCCCTTGCACAACTTGGTTGAATTGGAAAGTAGCACAAAAAGCAGGTAGGGAGTGCTGTGATTCAGTTCACCATTCTTTCTCCCTTTCCCCTCTTAAGACCTCTCAAATTCCTAACTGCACTGCCCTGTCAATCCCTATGTACCAAGCCCATCTTTCCCCTTTCCTTCAATGGCTCACAGCCATGTTCTTCTCTGAGAAAGGCTTCTAGAATGTGTCCCATTCTTCAGGGCTGCTGTGGGGTTTCAAAATCCACTGGACCCCCTCCTTCAACCTGGGGCAACTCTGTAGGGCCCTCCTACTCTCAAAGCTGCTGTGAGATCAGCAGAGGGCTAGGTTGCAGCTGCTCCTCTCCTGGGCCAGCCCTTCTCACACCCCACAGGCACACAGGTCCTGCTCCAGAGGCAAGCCCAACAGACTACACGGACCTTCAGGGCAGGCTTTGGAGCCTGAGGGCAACTGCAGAGCCCTGTCCAGCTGGGCTTCCCAGTCAGCGGCCTAGCAGGGAGAGCAGGAAGCCCCTGTAGGCTGTAATAGTGCAACTGTCAACCAGCAAAGCCATACAGCAGAGTGGTGGGAAGGCTGCAGGAGGATTCTACTCTCCCAGGCATTTGAGGGTTCTGGGAAGGTTATAATCATATGTATAATGGATCCAATTGCTGTTGCTAGATATGAACAATGTAGCCAAAAAGGATGACAAAGACAATGGTGATTAATCACCAATTTAATAAGTGCAAACTAGAGACAGTGGTTGATAGCATTTAGAGAGCCATCTTTAGATGGAGAGCAGAAACGATGGCAGATCAGGTGCTGAATTAATCAGAAAATGAATGAAGTCCAAATTTAATATTTAATCTGACACATCTGCTTCAATCCAAGGCCCGAACTGGGAGAGAACTGAGACCTGAGAGGGTAAATGGGGGCAAATGGACACCTCCATCTCGCAAGCCCTCTGGGCCTACAAAAGGAATCCATGCTTCTCTGCTGAAGGCTGGCCTCTCTAACCTTCAATAAAGACAAGACAGAGCTCTTCCTTCCTGGTGAGATGTACACATCCAGAGGTGGGAGAGGTTTGGGAGCCTGTAGCACCATGACATTTTCAAGGGTAGGAGTAGATGTACCTTTTGCAACAAAAGACATATTGAGGCCTCCAACATCTGACACCACTAAAAAGGACAACACTTTGTGGTTCTCCTCTGATTTTGCAGAAAGCTTTCCAACCAATGTAGCCAGAATGCTTCTTCTTGTTGATGTGGGTCCTATGGGGCTCCATGTTGGGCACAAAGCCTAAATTAACTGATGATAACCTTCACAATAGGTATGCTTAAAAACACCTCATAAAGAATGCTAATATAATTTTTTTTTCATTATGGCCAGCTCAGCCTGCCCTGGGGATGGGACTGGGGCTGGCTCAGTATGTGGTGCCAGGGATCAAATCACAGTCCCTGTGTTTGCCTAAGCTTTCCTAAGCAGGCACTTTAGACTTCTGAATCATCTCACCGGCCCCAGATGATGTTATCAACTGTATGCTTTTCCAAATGATGAGCAACTCTTAGCAAAGTTCTAAATGTTAAAATGGGCAATTATTTTTCACATAGTTACCTTACTGGAAAAATCAAATATATATTTGAACTGAGAAAAAAAATAACAATAACTGAGTACACTCAGTTATAAACATCAATATCCAGTGAGCTATTCAAAAGTTATGGACAATATAAGATAATACCTTATTATAAAGAAATGCCCTTTCATTGTAAGATACTAAAAGCCAGTAGCATTTTAATCATGGTTATAACCATAAATGCCCCTCCTTCAGGCAGTATTTAAGAACCACGGCTCTGCTATGTCCTATCTCCTTTGCTTGTGGTTCTATGCTAGTTTCTTGCACACCCGCTGTGTTTTGTAATTCCAAATTCATATCTGAAAAATTAATATGTTCTTAAGCTTTAGACTTAACCCTCAATTTTGTAAAGGATAGAGAACCTAAATGTCCCACCCACATTCCAAACTCTACACATCTAAATCATTTTGTTCATTTACAAATATTTCCATATCTGTCATCTTAATATGCAACATTATCATGTGCTCACTCATGCAAACTAGAAATCTCATTATCATCTTGTGTCCTCACTGACACACTAATATAATCCCTAAGACCTGATTTGGCTCTAGTCCATTTTACAACCATTGTACAAGATCAGGCCCTCATCAGACAGAAAGTACCTGGCAACGAGGGAGAATGAAATGGATCACAAATATGATTCAGTTGTCCTCCTGGTATACACTTTTTAGGCTGGACTATGTTCATTAGCAATAATAACTTGTGTGCATCCTAAATACTCTTATGTTCTAATTGCCTGTTTGTCTCTCTGCCCCACCAGGTTACAAGTTCCCTGGTGGTAGGGAACATGTCTTCTTTACCTCTCCCCACTTCTTAACCCACGCTGGACCCAGCATAGACAATCAATAAGTCCTTGCTGAATGAATAAAATATTCACAAGAAACCACAATGCTGATGAAAAAACCTTAGGAACAATTTGATTACAGTAGCTCTGTCTCCCCAGGGGGAAGATGCTCCAAGATGACCTAAAAATACCTGAAATCACAGTCCCACATCCTCTGCATACTATAGTGTTTGACACACACATATTTGTGCTAAAGTTTAATTTGAAAATTAAATACATTGAAGGTTTAATAACAATAACTAATAATCAACTAGAATAATTAGAGCAACATCATAATAAAAGTTATTTACAACTTATGAGTTGTTTAGTTCAGCAATGTTCTACTTACTGTCTTCTGACTTTGTTCAAGCATGAGTAACTGAAACTATGGAAAGCATAATGAAGATTGAGCGCAAGGACAGTATGATGAATGCAAATTTGGACGCTAATCTTATGCATTATCGATGAAACAATCAGTTATTACCTTTTGAAATTCTTTAAGACAAAATAGATATTTAGGCAGACAAAATATGGTCCTGATTTTAAATAAATAAAAGTATAAAAGATTGATCTGTGGGCCAGGGATATAGATAGCTCAGTGGCACGGCGCCTGCCTGGCAATCACAAGATCCTGGTTAAAAACCAAAACATCTCTTCTAATCATAAGATCAAAGTGAGTTCTCCAATGTCCTTTTTCTAACTAATTTAAAAGCAGCCATTAAACATTAACTATAAACCGAGCCATGTTCCAGAAAATGGAAAGGGTTGGGTGTGGTTTTGAAGGTCTGGTCTTTCCCTTGCAGTGTTCAAAGTATGAAAGAGGCAAGAGTCTTGTAAACAAAATCACCATGCAGCATGGCAGGTATAACAATGAGCCTATGTACAAAGCCTCAAGAAAGAATGAAAGCTGAGATTAATGTGTGTTTAGGGAGAGGTGTGGAACAGGCTTTTAGATAGGTTACATTTGAATTGGGCTAAAGTGTTCCATCCGTCAGTGTCAGCAAGATTGTGCCATAGTAGCAAACACCACCAAAGTTCTGTTTACTTAGCATGAGCACAAAAGTTCATCTCTCACTCATGTTACACATATGATTCTGACCAGCAGAGACCAACAGGTGGATGTGATCACCCAGACAGCCAGCTGACAGAGGCCATCAGCAGGATTTCAGGATAGCTGCTGCAGGGGTAGGGAGCTCTGCAACTCCCGCTCCTCTCCAAATTTCAGCCAGGAAATTTCTGCCCACCTGACATGCAGCCCATCTGCTCAAAACATCCTGGAAAAGCAGACCCCAGGGCCATATCTAGTTTAAAATGAAGTGGGAAAAAATGAAGCACCCGAAAGAAGGAGAAACAGCCATACCAATCACCAGCCATTAAGAATGAGACTTACACAAAGAAGCAATGGAAACGCGTTCTGTGTGGAAAGAGCAGAGGTGCAGGGTCACAGATGCATCATCATGAGTATGGGCAAAGACAAGAAGTCCAGCGCTGCATGGGGCACAGGACAGAAGGCCAGAGATACTGAGAAACAGCTGGAAATGTAGGTTGAGGTCACACTGATGAGGCCTTGTGGCAAGTGAGAGCCTTATCACTCATACGAAGTATGCTTACAAAATCTCAACAAATGCAATCTGCATATCCCACAATAAGTTGGAAGATGTTAAACAGCAGACTAGTTAAAATCACTATGATTTAAAAAAATTATGCAAGAGCAAAAATGGTTCTGCTGCCTTGCTGGGGACAGGGCTGCAGGCTGAGTAACTGTAGGAATGGAAGCCAGTCTCTCTGGCTAGACGCTCTGGAAGTTATGACATTTGGAAAAAAGAGGGTGCTTTGCACTGTTATTTCACCCTGTGATAGAAAACCACAATTCTCCCTATGGCTTAAAAGTAACCAGGGTTTTGCTTTAAAATTAAATTATTTGTGTTAAAGGTGCCCTATGGACCACTAGGTATTCCTTCTTTTAAAACAAACGAAGCAGAACTTCAAAAATTATTAGAATTCCTTTAGGAAACACATTGGGATAGTTCCTATTGTTCATTCAAAAGTGGACTTACTAGATACTTTTCTGAGAATTGTACACAAAACTCAAGGCTTTTTCCATTCAATGATCAGACAACATAGGGCCTCATTCCAATGGACATTGATGAGCAATCTGAGGTTTGAACCCCATTAATACCACAAACAGGCTTTTTTTTTTTTTTCTGTTACCCATTCTTATAAAGTAAGTAAGATACATGCATGGATACAAAAATCCATTTATTTATTTATCAGTAACTCTATTTTCCCAAACTGGAAACTGGTGTGTAAACAGACCTGTCAGGTCTCTAAGGACGTCTCCAAAGCTTTCTGTGGGCTCATGGGAGTAGAGCTAAGAGAGCTCAGATGGCGGTCTACCCTTTCAGACCTAGGCCTACTGCAGCTGTATTTAGAAGCTGAAGTTGCTGTTTTCCGGAGACACAGGACACAAAGTGATCCAGTGACCTAAAGGGAGGCCAACAGCACATTCCTATGAGAACAACAGAGCATCAGCAACCCCATGTAGCTTGCCTAGGAGCCCAGGACAGAACAGCAGACACTCAGCAAACAAATTGATGTTGCCACCTTGGGCCCCTCAAGCAGTTTCCAATCAGCAAAAGCCAAAAGGGGAACTGGAACAGGTATTCTGGCAGACCCTCCCATCACAAGGAAGACATTCCTTGCAAACTATCAGAAATAAGAGGGTGAGACATTAGGTAAGTAGACCAAGGAATTATTACTGTTAGTGTAACAGTTGAGATACTTGAAGGACTTTGGGCTATAATTTATTAAAAAGCATTTATTGACATCAAATGTGTTGGAGAACTGCTATATATTTTGAAAAATATTTTCAAGAAATAAAAAGTAAAAGTCAGCTGTCTAGGGAGGTACGAATCTGTACTCATAGCACTCTAGGAGGCTGAGGCAGGAGGATGACAAGCTTGAGCCCAGCATTAGTGATTTAGTGCTTAGCTAGTCCTTGTCTCAAAATTTAAAAATTTAAAAAGGATTGGAGTTCTATCTCAGCACGAAAGCCTTAGGTTGAATCCCTATACTGCAAATAAAGTCAACACACTTTGCCCTAGAAGATTT
The DNA here is from genome assembly GCA_004027915.1 of Capromys pilorides. NCBI lineage: Eukaryota > Metazoa > Chordata > Mammalia > Rodentia > Capromyidae > Capromys > Capromys pilorides. Next base: position 31,867 of record PVKN010004067.1, read on the forward strand.
GCCAGTAATCAGAGATTTTTTCCTTCTGTGAAGCACCTTGTCCTTCACAAGTAACAGCCATTTATGGAGATTTGCACACACGCTGTGGTTGCTGTTGTTCTATTCATATTCTTCCTTAAACAGAAACATATACTAATATCCCTGTAGGTGCTCTTTTTTTCCTACCTCCACACCCAGCATAAGTGATAGAACAGAAAAGATTTCCTCATTTTCCTTCCAAATTCCAAGTGGTATTAAAAAAGAAACAGTTCCAATTAAGTGGGTGGCATAGCTAGCCGTGGCAGCGGCGTAATCTTTGCATTTGTGTTCCAACAAGCTGCCTACCTCCTATTTGCTCTACTCACCAAATGTCATTGCTAAAAAAAGGTGATGCAGAGAACCAAGGGACTTACGCAAATACAGGCTGCCCTCAATAACTTCAAGTATTAAGGTCATCTGATACAGGTGGCGCCTTCCCTCAGGCCTTCTGGGTTGCCCTGGGACAATAGGAATATAACCCTGAAAAGGCCTTGCAGAACAGAGCCACTTTCTACAGATAGAAAGCCTCCATCCTGCTCTGAAGTCCAGTCTCACAACAGTGCCAGTCTCACAACCCAACACAACATGAAAATAACAAGAAAAAAGATAAGAAAACTCTGCCAGCGGTCAACTTTCCCCCTCGAGAGCCAAATATTCCAAACTCATGGCACACATAAAACTCTTTATACTACTGCATTGGAAAGGATATTTCCAGTGATTCATATGTCTATTTCTTTTTTCATTTTTAGCCTTTAAATGTCTTAGTACTCTGGATCATACCTTACATTTCAGGTCTCACCCTAAACCTGAAGCTGTTTAGTTCCATGTGACAGATTTTTATTTCAGAAAAAGAGGCTCACTGGTTACCGAGATAAATTTATTTGCTCACATAGATTAAAGTTGGAAGTCTGCCCCTCTATCCTCGGGACTCTCTCTCTAGCCCAAACCTAATGTTTAAGCAGCCATTGCCCAAATATTCAGACAAGAGTTATAGGAGAGTGCCTCTGTTAAATGCCTTTTCTGAGGTGATAAATGAAAAAGTACTTTCACAGAAATTGATTTAAGTGAAACTCCTGGGCCACTTTAAAGCTCTTTTCTCACATCATTCACCATAAAGATGCACAGTCCAGGTTGCCAGCTAAGAGAGTGCAAATGGTAGTTTTGAGGCAAAAATATTTTTCTCTATAATAAAAAGACAACACTGAAGAATGAGATTTGAGATTTCCATTGAAATTCAGTCTCATACAGCCCAGGCGTGTAGCAGACCACAGTAGCTAGGAACCTGAGAGCGCTCTGTGACATTCACACTGCAGCAGAACTTCCTGGCAGCCCACTTCTCAGAGCGTATCATATTGTTAAGCCGCGGACGGCTGGTTTTGCTTGACCTCCCAATCCAGGGAGTTCTATTTTGGAGTGGGTTCTGAGCCATTAGCAGTCTTTCTATTTTAGTCATATTGGAATTTGTTCACCCCTGTGAAAATCGCTTAACTCACGTATCTCTTGAGAGAAAGTTATTTATATCTTTAATGAATAAGGCTGTATGCTTTGGGGACAGTGTAATTCATTTTTCTTTATTCACTACAAAGAATACATTTTCATAAGTGTTAGTGTCTCTGCCACTCCTTTTATTTAAACTTAATGTTTCACACCTGGAAAAGTGATTTCTGTTTTTAATTTTCTGATGGGAAATCAATGACATCTTTCATGATGCTTCAGTTATACTTCCAACAGGCTTTATAGAAGTAGACAAAGTCCTTGTTGCTCCTCAAAAGCTATCAACAAGCGCAGATCAAGTGAGGAACTGAATATAACAATATTATACCCGAATATTGGAAGTGGAAAACAGCAACCAATGTGCCTGGCTTCAACTATACTAACCTCATAAACAGTCTGACTGTTTATGATTAAACCGAATGGGCAATTTAATATGAAAAATAACCCACTGGGGTTGTGGCAACTAAAATAGTCAAGTTATTTTACAGTATCATTCACATTTACATTAATTAAGGGTTCCCAAAATTTGATCATAAATCTTTTTACCAATGAATGATAAAATTTTTAATCATAAAAAATTGTAAAAAAACTGATAATTGAAAAATATCAAATAGCAAAAAAATTCCAGGAAAATGATGTTTGTAGTATAAGAACAGAAAGGGTGCTGTTGTGATTGTTGTTGATTATAGCCCAGTTTAGACAACACTGAAACAATTTGTGTGATTTTGTTCTAGCAGAAAACACGTGAATGGGCTGTCTTGTTGACCCATAGCCTGGCATCACTGGGCATGTATATTTCACGAAGCATAAATGCCAGGATCCAGGTGGCAAGTGTTAGCAGCTGTAGGATTCCTAGCTAGGCTTGTGGTTTATCACACCCTCCCCTCACAGGAAATGAAAGTGAAGCAGAAAAGCAGAAGCTGTGAGCATGGTCAAGGACAATTGAAGGCTATAGGTACACACGCCCCTTTCCTGGCTTGCATCTTACAAAATCACCTTTATCATAACAAATGAAAAAGTCACCTCTATGGGTAAGTTTGTTTTAACTCAGTGGCACAACACAGTTCTTGGGAAGTGGTCAGACACATGGCAAATAGTGATTAATTTAATAAAATGTGTACAGGGTATTTTGTTAAGGAAGTACATTTCTATGATAGTCTCAGATAAACATAATAGATTTAAAAATGAAAATTAAGCTGAGTTGTCTTTTAATGCTATCAGAAAGCAATGAAGTGAGGCATGATGGCCCATGCCTGTAATCCCAGCACTTGGGAGGCTGAGGCAGAAGAGTCCTTGCAAATTTGAGGCCAGCCTGGGTTACAAAGTGAGCTCAAGGTCAGACTCAGCTATATTGCAAGAT
>PVKN010004068.1:0-16624 GCA_004027915.1 Capromys pilorides
AGCTATCTCCCTGGCTCTGGCTTCTGCTTTCTGAACACATCCTCTCCCCACCTCCTAGCTGGCTGCCAGTGGTTCGATTTGTTGAGGAACAATTTGAGCAATATCTCCGGGATGAGAGTGGCTTGAATCGGAAGAACATCCAGGATTCCCGAGTCCATTGCTGCCTCTATTTCATCTCACCCTTCGGCCGGGGGTAGGGGGTTCAACCCCTGGGGAGGGATGGGGGGCTTCTGCATTCTAGAGCCAGGCCCTGACCAAACCCTGGGTGCAGACTTCGGCCCCTGGATGTGGCCTTCCTCCGGGCAATGCATGAGAAAGTCAACATCATCCCAGTCATTGGCAAAGCAGATGTCCTGATGCCTACGGAAACCCAGGCTCTCAAGCAGAAGGTGTGGACAGTAACCTCTAACCTTTGACCCTAAGTGCAGCCTTGAACCTTCAGCCCTCCTGCCTTAGCCTCTAGCATGCTGAGATTACAGCATGTGCCACCAAGTCCAGCTTTTGGGGTGGCCTTTTGGGAGTTCAAGGTGTCAGGCTAGGTTTTTTTTTTCGGAACTAGGGATCAAACTCAGGACCTTGCACTTGCCAGGCAGGCACTTGTGCCCCTGAGCTACCTCCCTGGCCCCTGTGAGGCTAGATCTTAAAGAGAGTTTCCAAAGAGGGCAGACAGAAGTAGCCATGTGTCTAAAGGCTCAGAACAAGATGGATATGGCAGGTGTGGTGGTGCACATCTATAATCCCAGAATTTAGGAAGCCAGGGCAGGAGGACCACTGCAAACTCCAGGCCAGTCTTGGCTATATAGTGAATTCAAGGCCAGCCTGAACTACATAGCAAGACCCTGTCTCAAAAAAGCAAACAAATAAAAAATTCCTCACAAACAACAAAAAAAATCTATGAGATGGATTTGCAGATCCAGGGCCTAAAGCACACTGGCACTTTGATGCATGTCCCCCTGGCCCAAGTTGCTAAGGAGCCCCAACCCCAGAATCTCTGAAGCCTGCTCCTGTTGTTTTGTTTCTCTCCTAGAGTCTGTTTGTCCCCTCATAAGATCTTTCCAAGTTTCTAAGCATCTATGACTTTTGATCATTCTGTATGTCCATCTCTCACTTTCTGTCTCCCTACCCTCGCCTCAAGGTTTCTGGCCTTCTAATGTCTGTGGTTCTGGGCCTTTTTTGATGGTACCCGAGATTGAACCCAAGGCCTTCACACTGAGTTACATCCCCAGTTTTTTGTTTTTTTTGTTTTGTTTTGTTTTTGAGACAGGGTCTCGCTATGCAGTTCAGGCTGGTCTTGAGCTCACTTTGTAGGGTCTCGAACTCACATTGATCCTCCTGCCTCAGCCTCCCAAGTGCTGGGGTTACAGATGTGTGCCACCACACCTGGCTACATCCCCAGATTTTTGAGTCAGAGTCTTGCCTAAGTTCAAGGCAGAGACTCGTATTTGTGATCTCCCTGCTCCAGCCTCTCAGAGTGTTGAGGTCACAGATGTGCACCTCTATCTTTTCCTCTCTCTGCCTCTGTTCCCTTTGAGATTCGGGAGCAGTTGAAGGAGGAGCAGATCAACATCTATCAGTTCCCAGACTGTGACTCGGACGAGGACGAGGAGTTCAAGAGGCAAGACGCCGAGATGAAGGTGGGACAGTGGGAGAGGCATAAGCAGAGGAGGAGGTTACCAAGGAGGCTTCTGCCCCAGGGGCCAAGGTGACCCCTGCCCCTGCCCCCCAGGGAAGGATCCCTTTCGCAGTCGTGGGTTCCAGCGAAGTGGTGAGGGATGGCGGATCAACGAGACCAGTGAGGGGGCGCTGCTATTCCTGGGGCACCGTGGAGGGTAAGGCCAGGCATGTAGGGAGCCCAGGCTGCGTTCAGTGGGGGTGGGCTCTGGTCTTGGGAATTCTCCGGAGCCAAAAGAGGAGCCCTTAGGCTTCAAACTGCGGGACCTCGGCCAGAACAGCCCCAGGAGTCTCCGCAGAGCCCACCAAAAGGGTGGGACAGGAGCGAAGTGCCCTGACACCCGCTGGCCCGCCCCCTAGTGGAGAATCCCCACCACTGCGATTTCCTGAACCTGAGACGGATGCTGGTGCAGACCCACCTGCAGGACCTCAAAGAGGTGACGCACGACCACCTCTACGAAGGCTACCGGGCCCGCTGCCTGCAGAGCCTGGCCCGGCCGGGGGCGAGGGATCGAGCCAGCCGCAGGTGAGAGCTTGGGCCGACTGTTTCGATGCTTCCAGAGGTTCCTTTCGAGGTGGCCTGGTAAGGCCCCTCCGTGACTGCGCTCTCCCTACCCAGAACTCACCTCCGTACTTGATGGTAATGGGGACCAAACCAGACTTTGCGCCAAGCTACATACACAGCCCTTCTTTGAGATAGGGTCTAGTTAACTTGCCCCGGCAGACTCAAACTCACGATTCTCCTGCCTCAGCCTCCCCACCCAATTCAGGGATTACAGGTGTATGCCACCATGTCCACTCTTCGCCTACTCATTTGATCTCCAGACTTTACTCGCCTGGACCTCTAGGCTCCAGATTCACCCCTGCTCCTAACCCTGACCTGCTCCCTTCCCTCTCCCCACAGCAAGCTTTCCCGCCAGAGCACTACTGAGATCTCGCTGCCCTTGCTGCCTCTGGCAGAGACGGAGAAGCTGATCCGCGAGAAGGATGAAGAGGTGAGCAGGCACCTCGCTTCCCATCCAAGCGTAGCCCCAAACCCCCGCCCGGGTCCATCACCTGCTCTCTCTCGCCCCACGCAGCTGCGCCGCATGCAGGAGGTGCTAGAGAAGATGCAGGCACAGATGCAGCAGGGCCAGGCCCCGGGAGAGCAGTCGGACACGCTCTGAAGCGAGGCCCGCTGCGCACTGCCACCTGCACTGCCTATCCCACCGGGTCCTCCCCACCCCGAAGCCCAGCCCGCATCTACATAAAGGGAAGCCACCCCAGCCCCTGGCCACCTTTCTCCTTTGTGGAGTGTGCCCCGCCCCTCTTCCTCATACTCTCGGCAGTTAAAAAACAAACAAACAAACAAAAACCCCACAACTTCCTGGAGGCCCTGCGAGTCTTCTTTGAGTCTTCTTTCTAGCGGTGGCACTTGCCAGTAAAAGGCTGAGACAGGAGAATCGCCACAAATTCCAGGCTAGACTGGGCAATGTAGTGAGTTTCAGGTGGGCCTAAACTACACAGCGAGGGCCAGAGACATAGCTCAGTAGAATAAGCACTGCCAGGTCCTGAATTCAATCCCCAGTACTGCAGTAAATAAATAAATAAATAAATAAATAAATAAATAAATAAATAAATAAAATAGCAAGAGCTTGTCTCAAAAAATAAATAAAAGCCGGGCATGGTGGCACACGCCTGTAGACACAGCACTTGGGAGGCTAAGGCAGGAGGATCGATGTGAGTTCAAGACCAGCCTGGGCTACAAAAATGAGCTCAAGGCCAGGCTGAACTGCATAGCGAGACCCTGTCTCAAAAAGACAATAAATAAATAAAAAAATAAATAAATAAAACAAATAAGAGCCAGCCAGATAGCTCAGTGAACTAAAGCACCTGTTTAGGCAGCACTCAACGACAAGGGTTCGATCCCCTGGCATGCCTTGTGGTTCCCACCCCTGGGACGCGCTGAGACAGCATTTGAGAATGGGCGTGGTGGCGCGTGCCTATGTAATCCCAGCACTTGGGAGTCTGAAAACAGAATTACTACAATCTGTGTGAGATCCTGTACTAAATTACTTCCTTACTTGCAGGTATAGTTAAGTGTAGACTGTGAGTTAGATTCCCAGTATTTCCAAAAAACCCTAACAAACAAATTATACTAAAGCTGTCGCCAATAAGAAACAAAAGACCAGTTGAATTTTATTGGGAGTCCAGGGTGGAAGCTGGAAGCTTTGGCCACCAGAGGCCTAAGAGGGTCCTCTACTCCTGGTCCTTGGCATCACCGTGCGTGATGACGTAGCAGATGTTCTTGTAATCCACGTTGCCACCCACATCCGGGGGGAAAGCTGCCCACATATTCTTGATCTAGGGACACACAGAGGCTCAGGGGTGTTTGGGACCCGTGCGCCTGCTCCTGGTCCGGTTCAGGTCCCTCCACCTCTCCCAGTCCCTCCCTGACTCACCTCCTCAGGGGTGAAGCGGTCGCACTGCGTGGTAAGCAGTTCTTCCAGGCTAGAGAGGTCAGACGGGAACTTCAGATTCCTTCCTGTCCACTCCCTCTCATTTCATCCCCGTTGCCACGCCCAGCCTTCCCTCAAAACGGGGGTCACCCTCAGATCTCATTCCCGTCCCCCTGCTTGCATTTCTTTCTCCATCCGCTGAGACGAGGTAGACCTATTAGCATCGGTCCTCATCTCTTTTGTCTTCCTTACTTGGACGGTGCTGCTGAGAGCTGAAAGCTTTCTGAGAGGGAGCCGCCAGTTGGAGGGGCCACTTACAACTGCTTCTTGATGGTGCCCTTCCCTTCGGGGTCCAGGACCTTGAAGGCGCCGGTGATCACATCCTCAGGATCCGCACCTGAGGATTCAGAGGGCTCAGAGTCCCGAGTCCCCGCAGGTGTGGGCGGCAGCTGGAGGTTGGATGGGGAACACACCACTCACCCTTGAGCTTCTCTCCGAACATGGTCAGGAAGACGGTGAAGTTGATAGGACCACTGGCTTCCTTCATCATGGCATCCAGCTCCTCGTTCTTCACATTCAGGCGGCCTGGGATGGGCAGGGGCTGGGGCTGAGTCTTAATTATTTGATCCATTTGTCAGATGGGTACTGGGGCTCAACCTGGAGCTGACAGGGATGGAACGCAAGGTCCCCAGTCCCTACCCTCACCTCCATTCGTACACACACTGAATATTTATTGACTTACCCATGGCTGCGAAGGTGTCCCGAAGGTCCTCTTTGTCAATAATGCCATCTCGGTTCTGGTCGATTACTGTGAAGGCCTGTGAGGGGCAGAGGCAGGGAGAGTGTGAGATCCCCACGGGCAGGGCTGAGCAGGGATGAGGTCTCCGGTGACTTCTCTTCCCTTCTGCATCTCCACCCTAGCCGGATCAGATTCTGGCCCCCGGCCAGCTGTCCTCTTCCACCCCAGCAGAAAGGGGAGGAAGGAATTCTAAACCCGGCCCTCCCCGAAACAGGTGCACATTCCAAGGAGGGGGCGGGGTAGACCGGGCCTTCGAGGCCCTCACCTCCTTGAACTCCTGGATCTGCGTCTGGTCGAACATGGAGAAGACGTTGGAGCTTCCGCCCTCTGCTGCTGCCCTCCTCTTGGCTTTCTTGGGTGCCTGAGGAGTGAGAGTGGGGCACAGAGGTGCTTGGGCAGGCCCTGTAGCGCTCAGGAGGAAATGGATTAGACCCAGGGTTCAGTGTGTTTTTTGTTTGGCTTTTTTTTTTTGGTCCTTTTAACGTCTAGCTATGCAGTTAGTTCAGGCAGGCCTTGAGCTCACTTTGTAGCTCAGGCTGGTCCCCAGCTTGCAATGATCCTCCTGCCTCAACCTCCTGAGGGCTGGGATTATAGCCATGTACCACCACAGGCTTGTTTGTCCTATTATTATTATTATTATTATTATTATTATTATTATTATTATTATTGCCAGCTCAGCCTGCCCTGGTGGTAGGGCTGGCGCAGCCTGTGGTGCTGGGGATCGAACTGCAGTCCCTACAGTTGCCTAAGCTTGAACTATGTTGCCAGCCCCTTTGTCTTTTGAGACAGAGTTTTGCTGTTTCCCAGGCTGATCTTGAACTCCTGGGCTCAATGATCCTTTCTCCACGTTCCAAGTGGCAGGGACCCTGGGCAGAGCCACCATGCCCAGCCATACCTGGAACTCTTTGAGTCCCTTTCTCTGAAATGACTTCCCTATCTTGGAGTTTGTGTGCACTCCATGAAGCCACTGTTGTGCTTCCTTCAGACGCCCACCTTCCAGCCCTCCCCTACCCTCCCTCCTCCATCTCCTCAGAGCCCTAGACTGCCTGTGTGGCCTGGATCCACTCATCTCACCTGTCCAAATCTCTCATTTACAAAAAGAGAGTAGGAGTCCTCCAGCAGGTCTTAGAGGACTTTAGGGAAGGGATGAACATAGGCTGTGAGGGGGACCAGACCCTGCGAGTGGAGTGTTTGGGCAGATTATCCTCTTGTTCTTTCAGTTATTGCTCTATGTCCCTCTAGGGATATCAAGATAGCGAGGAGTCATCTTTGTATCAGTTGTTGGACTGGGAAGTGGCTACTTTCTTTCATAGGGTGAGGCTCCCGGGAGTCTAAGGCAGTCTAAGGGATCTGGCCTTGGGCTGGGGCTTCTCACTTACCATGGCTTAGGTCTCCTAGAGCAGGGCAGTGGCTCTGGCTGGAAAGAAGTGGAGAGTCAGCTGGTGGAGGCCCTCTGGGGTTATATAGTCCTACAACAGGGAGCCCTTAACATACCAGGGTAACCTTAGCCTTGCGGGTGCCCACCCCAGATACCAAAATAGCCCAGCCCTGGGCCTCTCCTTTCTTGGAGGGCCCACAGCAGCTGGAGCCCAGGGAGGGAGGAGGGAGCGGGTCTTGGGATGATGTCTCATTAGGAGCTAGGCAGGAAGAGATGTGCTTTCTTCCCAAAGGGGGCTGAAATATGCCAGAGTTTAGAGGGAGCTGAAGCTGTGAGGAAGGGAGGGAGGGAGAGGGAGAGAGAGGGAGCGCAGACCCTCATACCTCTTAGTGCAGTGTACTTAGAATCTGAACCCAGTAGGCCTTAATCAGCACCTACAGTGTGTCAGGCAGTATGCACAGCTTTGTGGGTGTACTCTGACAAACACAATTCCTGCACAACCACATGGTGGCGTGCATAGGCAAGAGTGTATATGTGTGTCAGTAGTGCTAGAGCTTAAAGACGGCAGAGAGCCAGCGTGGAAGCGGGAGGATCAGGACATTCTCCTATATCTCCTCCAGGGAGAGGGTAGGTTTTGTGAGGAAAGATAGCTCTGTGGTCTCAGACTTTGTAGTTTAATCCCCGGGCCTTACTTTCCTCTGTAAAGTGGAAACAATCCTTACCCCGCAGAACTTGCATTGAAATTAACAATCAGGCCCTGCATGGCGGAATTTAAGGTCTAGGGGTAGAGACAGGAATAAATGCGGAAGTGAAGGGTCAGCTGGTCCGGAGCCCAGAAGTCGAGGGCTCAGCAGCCCCATCTAGGGGTACAGGCTTGGCTTAGAGAAAGCCAAGGGGAGCAAATCAGGTGAAGGTGGAGAGGCTGAGGCTCAGCCACCAGACCTAGAGCATGGTAGCCTGGGCGGAGGGCTTGTACAGAGAATGACCGGTGTCCAGGCTGCCAGCCCTGTGGTGGAACTGAAGCCACCAATGCAGAGGGCTGGTGACCAGACACGGAGCGTGGGAGGCTGAGACCTAGGGAGCGTGAAAAGGTTTAAAGCAGGGGAAAGGTGATTTAGTGCAAGTGTACATCATCTCCTGGGTACCGATGTGAAGGCTGGGCCTCGGGGAAAGAAAGGCGAAGAGACCACCAGGGGAGCTAGCTGATGGCTACTCACTCCTACCTGGCCGTCATGGCTAGCAGCCTTCCTCTCCATTCTGGACAAGAACCGGTTTAGCTGACTGTGTGACTTGGAGGTGCCCCCTCCTAAGCCTCTGGGCTTCAGTGCCCCAGTTTCCTCCATGCAGTGGAAATCTGCAGGATAGTGGCAGAGGGAGCCCCAAGTTAGCAGAGCCACCTATGTCGCCCTCCTCCTGTTCCCCCTAGGACCTGATGTCCTGAGGAAGGTGCCTCCTCCCTGCCCCCCTCCTTCAGCTCCGTGCCAATGCCCCTAAGACATTTTCTTTTCTGGGCACCCAGGCCCAGCCACCTGTTGTCTCTAAGTAGACTGAAGGAGCCACCCTAAACTTAGCAGCTGCCCTTGGCCTCCGGCGCTGGCCCACCCTGCCTCAGAGGGCAGCTGCCTTGCCTTATATGGTTACCTGGAGGTCCAGGCCAGAACCGAGCCCACTCATTTCTGGATTCTGGGAGGGGAAAAGGACTCTAAAAGGGAAAGTAAGGGAGTGTTCAGGGAAGTAGTCGACTCAAATGGAAGGCGAGGAGTTGAGAAGGAGATCAGACACTGAATGGCCATTCACAGGATGTGGGTCTGAGTTGGGGTGAAGACTCTCAGATAACTCAGAAGCCGAGGAGGAGCTGGAAAGCTGGAAGCTACGTTGGACAGAAATTGCAGGGTGGCAGATGCTGTATAAAAATCAAAATTGGGTCTGTGAGATAGCTCAGTAGACTAAGCGCCTGTTTAGGCAAGTGCAGGAACTGGGTTCAATCCCTGGCACCAGAAGCTGTGCTGGCCATCAAGACCAGGTGTGGTAGCACATGCCTGTAATCCCAGCGCTGGGGAGCCTGAAACGGGAGGATTACTGCAAGTTGGAGCTGCCATAGCGAGACCCTGTACCAAATACATTAAAAAAAAAAAAGAAGAGGAAAAAGAAGGACAGGGAGAAAGAAGAGGAGAAGAAAGAGAAAAAGAACAAAAAGTCAAAATCTTCTAAACCTGTGGTTCAGAAGAACGGGAGTTGGGAGAAGCTAGAAGTTGAAAGGTTGAGGATTACAGGGTCAGACGGTCTTGGCTGTGGAGTAAGGGGAGACAATGAGAAGCACGGAGAGATGTGGCAATGAAGGGAGAGTGATTGATAGGGCTGGGGTCTTCGATCTCTCAAAGAACGAGCATATAAGGCTGGTGAGATAGCTCAGTGGACTAAAGCACCTGCTTAGGCAAGCTTAGGCAAACACGGGGACCAAGGTTCCATACCTGGCACCACATGCTGTGCTGGCCCCGCCTGCAGGGAGGGCTGAGCCGGCCAGAGTCTGGAGAGTAGTGGCACATGCCTGTAATCCTAGTGCTGGGGAGGCTGAAAGCAGGAGAAGCACCACGAGTCTGAGTTGCATAGTGAGAACCTGCAACAACTAAATACATTAAGAGAAAAAATATAAGAATATAGATGGGAGGCTGGGGAGATAGCTCCGTGGCACAAGTGCCTGTCTGGCAAGTGCAAGGTCATGAGTTCGAACCCCGGTCCCGCAAAAATAGATAGATAGATAGATAGATAGATAGATAGATAGATAGATAGATAGGACAATTCATGGTATTGGGTTTCATGGGTTTGGGGGAGCATGTGGAGGCATGAGGTCTGCTGAACTGAAGTTTGAATTATTGAAAGGCACTCAGATGGGAGGTAAGGAGAGGGATTTGGGGCTTCGAATTCTTGTAGGAAATGGGAGATCAAGAGAGTTGGGTAGCTTAGGGGATTTGTGGGCTCTGAATATAGCGGAATCAGAGATAATGAGGTGGACAGTACAGGATCTGAGCTCAACTCAGTGTCCCGCAGACTAGCAGAGGGCAACTCAGGAGCGAAAGGACTCAGGACGGGCAGTGCAGCACTCCTATTGTTAAGAGCTGTACTAAATGCCCCTGTCCCTTCTATGCGCCGTCACCGTCATCCCCTTCTCGCGCCTGTCTCCGGTTGTCACCGACTATCCCAAGACTGGCACCGCCTGCTGGCAGTATCCCTTATTCGTTTGATGCTATCATTGGTGGACACAGCTAGCTATCCTCCCACTCTGTCGCTAAAGTGGAAAAGAGCAATCATTGGCTAATGAGGCAAATTAATCGCAAATTTGGCCCGCCTTCTCTCAGCTGTCATTCCTTGCTAAACTCTCCTCCGAGAACCAAAAACTGCGGCTGTCGGTCACTGCTCCCCTATTCCCTTTCCCATAGGCTCCCTTTCTGCCGTTCCTGTTGGCCAGAAAGCCGCAAGGCCCCGCCTTGTACTGCACTGTCCCTGCCTTCCTCTCCGCCCTTCCGCTGTCATTTACTCTTCCGCTGTGCTTATTGGACAAGAGGTTTAGGTTCCCGCGTTTTTATTAGTTACCTCCCTCATCCCGCCTCCTGCCCTCACTCGCCCTCTGATTGGTCTCATAGCCCTACGCCTTCTCCGTTTCCTCTTTCCAGGTTACCCACCCCCTTCCCGCCTCTAGCCCCACCTACCCTTCCATCGATTGGCAGGAACCCAGTTCCCTCTCTCCTATTATTCGTCCAAAAGCCGGAGGAAAAAAAGGGGCGCGATGAGCCAGGTCTCGCGCAAGCGTAGAACGCGAAGTAGCTGCTCCGCCGCGTCTGCGCAGGCGCGACGTCCGCCGCTTGCCCCAAGCGGGAGGGAGGGAGGGAGAGAGAGGGAGAGGGCGCAAGCAAAACCTCGGCGCGAGGCGCCTGCGACCCTAGGCCCGAGGCCGCGGGCGCGCCGCCCCGCCCCACCCTACCCGCCCCGCCCCCGGCGCGCGCCAAGCCGCGCCCTTCGCCCTCTCCCCTTCCGTGCGCGGCTCGGGGCGGCTGAGGGGCGGCGCCTTCTGCGGCCTCCCCGGCTGGGGGGATGTGAGGAGCCGCCCGCGGCCATGGAGACGGGCCCGGCGCCCCTGGTGGCCCCGCCGCGCCGTCATGGCGTCCCCGCGGCCCCCTCGCCGCCACCCAGGAGCTCCCGGGCCGGGTCCATGGTGGTGGTGGCTCCAGGGCCGCCGGTGACCACGGCCACCTCGGCCCCTGTCACCCTGGTAGCGCCCGGGGAGGCGCGGGCCGTCAGGGGCTCGGGGCCGGTCCAGACCTCGATCCTGGGCCCGGCCGACGCGGGCGGCACTGAACTGAAGATTCCGGAGGCCTCGTCTGAAACTCCTACCACGCAGGTTGCCCTTGGCCCGGAGCCTGTCGCGCCGGCAGCGGTGGCCTCAGGAACAGACTCTACGAAGGCCGAGGACACACGAGCCCCCTCTGCACCGGGACCTGTGACGCCCTCCGGGACCCCCACTAGGACCCCTTCCAGAACGGCGCCGGGGGCCCTGACCGCCAAACCTCCGCTCGCCCCCAAGCCTGGAGCCACAGCGGGCTCTGGAGGGACTGCACGGGCTGCAGTAGGACAAGTGACAAGCGGACATGGAATTGCAGCAGCCACATCAGCGTCAGTTGGACAGGCTGCCGAGGACCCCGCAGGGCCTGGCGCGGGAGCTTCGGGGACGAGTGAGGCTCCGGTAGCTGTCGTCACGGTGACCCCAGCCCCGGAGCCTACTGAGAACTCTCAAGACCTAGGCTCCACATCCAGCTTGGGACCTGGCATCTCTGGGCCTCGAGGTCAGGCTGCAGACACGCTAAGCTACTTGGACTCAGTGAGCCTCATGTCAGGGACCTTGGAGTCCCTGGCGGATGATGTGAGCTCCATGGGCTCAGACTCAGAGATAAACGGGCTGGCCCTGCGCAAGACGGACAAGTATGGCTTCCTTGGGGGCAGCCAGTATTCGGGCAGCCTGTAAGTATCCTGGGGGCACCTGGCGGCCCTCTTGGGGTGAAGCGAGGTTTGGGGGAGGGGAAATGATACACCAGGCCAGCGGGTAGCCCGGCCACCTCTGAGGATCCCAGAGGTGATTAGAGGGAGCTGTGGCCTCGGGCATCCTCGGATTTCTGTGCTATTAACATTTTAGTGAGAGTTTTGGACCAGAGATTAAGCCATCTGGGTTTAAACCTAAAACCTTGTCTTTGGTGCATTGTGTGTCCTTGAGCTAGTGGTGTCCCCATTGTCGTGCCTTAGTTTCCTCCTCCATGAAGCGTTGAATGAGATGATACTAAGGTCATCCCAACTTCTAATGCTGAACTCTAATGCTACATTACATACCAGAACTTCTGGAAGGTTGATTGGGCAGGGATACTGGATACTGGTAGAAACCTTTGATCCCTTAGGGGGCAAAGAGTTTAGGAGAGAGGCTGGCAGCTTCCCTCACACACAGTGACAGTCCGATGGAGTGGTACAGTGGGTAAGTCTGGTGATGGTGGGAAGGACCCAAAGTCAAGGCCCCTTCGTAAAAGAGAGGGCAGTGTTGTGTTTTCACTGAAGGAAAGGGGTGGGGAGGCTGCTTCCCCATTTCCTCATCTCCTCACACAACTCAATCTTTCCTAGTTCCCTCCAGGGGCCTGAGTCACTCCTAAGGTGGGGGTGTGAACACCTCCAACTTCTTCCTTCCCTTTCTGGATCCTGTCCATTGCTTTGTGCCCCTTCAACCTGCGGTCAGTACAGCACAGGTGTAAGCCTTGGGCCGCCCTAATAAGGATGAAGTAATCATTTTGAGCAGTTCATTTGGAGGGAAAGATGGATGCTTAGGGGCTGGAGAGATAGCTTAGTAGAATAAGGGCATGAGTTCAATCTCCAGTTCTCAAAAAAAGAAAAAAAGATGGATGCTTAATAGTGGGTTTTAATGCAGTGTGAAGTTTAGCCCTGAGGTCATCATGAGTTTGTGAGCATCAGAAGAGACCTTTAGGCCAGTGTGGGAATTCAGCTTGAAGTTGATCTAAATTTTGAGGAATGAATCATGGGTGTGTATTGTGGTGGGGGCATTACACTTGGGGCTTATAAGCAAGAATCAGAAAACAAGGGCTGGGGAGATAGCTCAGTGGAATAAGTACTTGCTTGGCAAATGTAAGGTCCTGAGTTTGATCCCTGGTACCACCAAAAAAAAAAAAAAAAAAGGAATCAGAAGACTTTTATTTTTGTGGTATCAAAATTTTTGTGCGGGTTGACTTTCACACTTTACATCTGCAGCCCCTTTTTTATGTTTTTGAGATAGAGTCTTGCCTGACTCAGCCTGTAAGAGTGCTTGGCTTGCAGGTGTGTGCCACCTTGCCTGACTCAGAGAAGTTTGGATTGAGGACAAACATTCACAGTCTGATGTGGGGAAGGAACCCCATTTTGGCCCAGGTGCTTTCCCATGTTCTGATGTACTTAGTTTATAGATGAAGACACAGTTAAGTGAATTGCTTCCTTCAAATCTGGATGTGTGGCCAATGGCTTTTTCTTCAGTGCCATACTACCCTGAGAACTTGGGTAGATCCCAGTTTTAGAGAGTCCCTTTTGTGTGCCTAGGTACTGCTGCATGCTATTTCTAAGCTATGCATTTTTGCTGCTAAAATCTGCCTTCTTTCCATACTGGAGGAATCTACTCTATAGGCAAGGCTGTGACTTTTTGTAGCTCCCTGCTGTCTGCAGGGTAAAGTCCAAGCACTTTAGCCTGCACACAGGCTCCTTATTGTCCAGCTATGCCAGCCTCTCTGGTCTGATTTCCTGACACTTGTCGCCAGACACTGTAACTGTTTTCCTGCTGAACTAGTTGTAGTTGCTCTCTCCTTTCATATTCAGGCCTATACCACCTGCCAGGAATGCATTTCTCCCCCATCTTTGCCTACTAATTTCTACTTTGTCTTTATGTTTTACCTCTTCCAGGAAGCCTTCTCTGACCCCCGCTGCCTCCACCCAATCATACGCCTCTCCTGTGCATCTTTTTTTTTAAGACAGAGTCTCTGTATCAATATTGGTGAACCCATGGCACACATGTGGCTGTTCATTATCACTGAAAGATCTAAAAGGTTAGCTATCACTGCCCTACATAGTTCAGGCTGAGCTTGAACACACTGTGTAGCCCAGGCTGGCCTTAAATTTTGATGATCTTCCTGCCTCAGCCTCCCAGGTGCTGGGATTATAGGCATGTATTAATCATACCCAGACGATTGGATTTCCTGTACCAGATTGCAGTTACTACCTCTCCTAGGCTGTGAAGAGTGAGAGGTATGTTAGTCTTTTCAGCCCTTAGTAGAGTTTGAAACTGACTTATGGTAGAGATTAATGAGAGATGGTGTCTCTTTTAAAGAGCTTTTAAGAAAAAGAAACTTGACATTTAATGAACCCATTCTATTTAACAGTCTTTTATACACATTTTTCTCAGAAGTGCTCATAATTTTGTATGTGGTGTTAGTCCATGTTAGAGGTGAGAAAGAGACTCAAGTTATCACTTGCGAAGATGCCTCAGTCTGGGCTGGCAAGATGGCTCAGCGGGCTAAAGCACCTGCTTAGGCAAGCTTAGGCAACCACTGGGACTGCAGTTCGATCCCCGGCACCACATGCTGTGCCAGCCCCACCTCCAGGGCAGGCTAAACTGGCCATAATAAACAAACAAAAAGATGCCTCAGGTTTTAAGGAACATAACAGGTTTTGCGGGACCAGGGTTTGAACTCACGACTTTGTGCTTGCCAGGCAGGCACTTGTGCCACGGAGCTATCTCCCCAGCCCCTTGAACTTATATCTTTCTAATTTCTGAAATTCATTTTACTTGGCTCCTGGTGTTGGCTGCTTTAAGTAACTATTTCAAGACAGATGGGGCACCCTTGAGTGTGAAGCTCTGAGGAACAGTGGGCAGACAGGGCCAGAAAAACTTCTTTTGCCTAGGAATCTGAGGAGATTTCAAAGAGGAGGTGGTAGAAGAAATCCCAGATGGCCCACAGGATCTCAGTTGCTCTTAAGGAAACTGTGACTACATTTGTTCTGTATTTTATTTGATGGATACTTGCTGCTATTTATTTATTGAAACCCTGCTGTGTTATTATATAACTTTGACATACATATTCAATTAGACATTGTCCTTTTTCCACCTTACAAACAATTGAGGCTTAGAAAAATTAAGTGACTTGGCCAATATCTCACAGTGAATGACTGATTAAGCTAGCACTTGGATCCAGGTCTAGTGCTTTTTTTGATTCAGAGTCTTGCTATGTAGTCTAGGTGGACTTTGAGCTCACTGTGGAGCCCAGGATGGTTTTGAACTTGTGGCAATCCTTCTGCTTCAGCCTCCCAAGTGCTAGGATTACAGGTGTGTGTCACCACACCTGGCAAAAATGTGTGTTTTAAACATTCTAAACTTCCGGGCTGGGGAAAGCTCAGCAGTCTAACCACCTGCCTGGCAAGCACAGGGACCTGGTTTCAATTCCTAGTACTGTATGCCATGCCATGCCAGCCATTAAAACCAGGCATGGTGGCCCATGCCTATAATGCCAGTACAGGAGAGGTTGAGACAGAAGGATCGCTATGAGTTTGAGCTGCATAGGGAGATCCTGTACCAAATAAATACATAAATGACTTATAATGTGTATATAATATATATATATTATACTTTCCAAATTTGGAGATGTCAGCCAGGTATGATGGCACACATCTGTAATCCTGCACTTGGGAGGCGGAGGCAGGAGGATTGTTGTGAGTTCAAGAGCAGCCTGAACTCTATAACAAGACCCTGTCTCAAAACTAAAACCAAAAAATACCGAAACACAAATTTGGATGTCAGAAGTGGGATTTGAACATGACCTCTGTTCGGAGATGGAAGAGAACAGAGGAGGAAGCATTTTCAGGGTGTGAATAGAGCTGAAAAGAGCCTTGGCCAAGTGGCCAGGCATTCTGATATTTGGAGACTCACAAATCTCCACTCTCATTTGAGCCTGGGAAGGTGGCTTGCTGAGTCCCCCAGTAGCTCAAGCTTTGTGCTGCTGCTGCTGACCCTCTCCATGCTCCCCCAACCTGCAGAGAGAGCTCCATTCCAGTGGATGTGGCTCGGCAGCGAGAGCTCAAGTGGTTGGAGATGTTCAATAACTGGGATAAGTGGCTGTCACGGCGTTTCCAGAAGGTTTGAGAGGCTTGTGCATTGGGTTGGGCAATGTACGAGGGTGGAGGGAGGCACGTGTGCTCTAGGCAGTCCAGGAGACTGATGTGGTCTCCTCCCTAGACTGTATGGGGGATAGGTGGTCCTTGGGTCTCAGTCCAGTGGGGTCCAGTGTGGCATGGGAAACCCAGGGACTTCTGGGGAAAGCCTGGAGGCTGTACCAGCCCCTGAAGCCACCTATCGGGCTTGTACTGTGCCTTAGGTGAAGCTACGCTGCCGGAAAGGGATCCCCTCGTCCCTCAGAGCCAAGGCTTGGCAGTACCTGTCTAATAGTAAGGAACTTCTGGAGCAAAATCCTGGCAAGTTTGAGGTGTGTGACACTCAAGGGTGTGGGGACATGTGGCCTTCTCTATGTAAGGGATGTCAGTTCCCTCCGATCCTGAGGTAATCCTTGCTGTCCCACTGCAGGAGCTGGAACGGGCTCCTGGGGATCCCAAGTGGCTGGATGTGATTGAGAAGGACCTGCACCGCCAGTTCCCTTTCCATGAGATGTTTGCTGCTCGAGGAGGGCATGGGTAAGGTGCCCTACCATCTGGGTCAGTTGGCAAACAATCCTCAAAGGCTCCAGGTAGATATGAGGCTGGTTGGAAAGCAGGTCTTGCCCCACAGTACCTATAGAAGAGTCATCCGTTCATTTCATTCTTTCTTTTTCTTTCTTTCTTAAAGGGTCTTGCTATCTAGCTGAAGCTGGCCTCAAACTGAGCCATCCCTCTGCCTCAGCCTCCCAAGTGCTGACAATACAGCCATGTGCTACCATGCCTAGCAGAGGAGTGATCTTTAATGGACTGAGTGTCCTAGGAGGGAGACTTGAGTCTGGTTTTGTGTATTTGTGTGCATGAGCACATCAAAAGTTGATGCTGCATTTTAGCTGGTTTTTAAAGGATAGATAGGAGCTGTGCAGGGTTTTCCTGCCTGGGAGGTTACAGAAGTGGTGTCTGGGCAGTGAGATTGGGTAGAGCTGAAGCCAGAAAGGAAGTTTTGGGGCCAGAATACTGAGAACTAGGTTCTTAAATGCTGTGCCAAGGCCCTGGGTGTTAGTTCTGTGGGTAAATTTTCTCATGTACACTGTGTACCACTCCCCAGTAGCGTGCAGGTCTTAG
>PVKN010004068.1:16724-34663 GCA_004027915.1 Capromys pilorides
TAAATTTTATTTATTTATTTATTTGTTTGCTTGTTGTGTTTGTTTGTTTCTTTATTTATTCATTTTGTGGCTGGCTCAGCCTGCCCTGGTGGTGGTGCTGGCGCAGCATGTGGTGCCGGGGATCGAACTGCAGTCCCCGCAGTTGCCTGAGCCCTCCTAAGCAGGCGCTTTAGACCACTGAACCATCTCGCCGGCCCCTAAGTTCATTTTTTAACAAATATTTATTGAGTACTACTGTCAGGCATCGGTCTAGTCCCGGATGTTAGTGGTAAACAGAGACAGAAACTCCTGTCCTTGGGGTTGTTATAGTTCAGTGAGAACAGGTAATACATCAGATGGAGAAGGGAGGTGTGCTTTATGTGAAAGAGTGGTAAGTAGTAAAGAGAAATTAAAGCAAGAAGGGAAACTAGAAACATGAATGGGGATGAGTGGGTTGTAAGTGACCAGATCTACGTGCATGTGTGCATGTATGTTTGCCCCTGTTGATACTGGGGATTGAACCCAAGGCCTTCACACTGAGCTTGGTTCAAGCTTGTAATTTTCCTGTTGAACCCACTCAGTGCTGGGCTTCAGGGTGTGAATCACCCACCAGCTGCTTTGCCTTCATGTCTGCAAAGGGTTATTCTGTTTTTGCAATACCAGGGATCAGACTTTGGACCTTGCACTTGCTAGGCGGATGCTTATGTCACTGAGCTATCTCCCTGGCCCCTGCAAAGTGTCAGTCTGGCTGCTGTGTTACACACTACAGGGAGACAAGGGCAGAACCAGGGAAGTTCGGAGATTTAAATCAGGAGAGAGGATGATAGACGAGGTATAGTAGTGGAAGTATGAGAAGTCGTTGAACTCTGGGTCTCTTTTAAAAGGTAAAATCAAAAGAATTTGCTTATAGATTAGGTAGGAAGTGTGAAAGGAGAATTAAAGGTAAATCAAAGTTTTTGACTTGAGCAAGTAGAAGCATAGAGCTGCTATTTACTGAGATAGTGGGGAAGGCTGGAGAAAAGGTGGGCTTGTGGAGCAAATCATGGGCTCAGTCTAAAGCTTAAGGCCAGATGGTTCTCAAACATGCAGTCCCAACACTTGGGAGACTGAGACAGGAGAATCACTAGAAGATTGAGGCCAGCCTGAGCTACACAGTTCTAGCCCAGCCTGAACTACATAGTGAGATCCTATCTCAACAGCAAAAAGTTTAAATTGCTTTTTGGATACCCAGATGAAGATGTGAGGTGTGTCATATACACAAACCTAAATTCCAGGGAAGAGCTTTTAAGTTGGAGATGAATTAGAAATTGAAAGTGTCAGCTTATGGAAGCACTTGACCCGTGGTATGGATGAGATCCCAAGACAGCAAGTGTCGATACAAAAAGAAGCCGTCTAAGGATCAAGCACTAGGCCTCAGGTGCTTTAAGCATGGGAAGCTGAGAAAGAACTGATGGAGGATATTGGAACGAGACTCTAGAGTGGTAGCAGGAAGCCCAGGAGAAGCGTGGTCCTGAAAGCGAAGGGAAGGGAAGGGCTTCAGAGGTCAGCAGTGGGAAATGTGGCTGAGGATTCAGGTGAGGCAGCTTGAAAACCGACGCCTGGATTCGCTTTGTGTGGAGGACACTGGTGACTTGAATGAAGCAGTTTAGTCAGTGAGTGCCTACTCTGGAGTTGTTCCACGGACTAGGACTAGGTGAGGATAGAGTGCACTGTTTGGAGGGGAGAGTAGGGTCGAGGGACATTTTTTTAAACAAGTAACAGTGTGTTAACACGTTGATGGGAATGATCTGGCAGAGGAAAAATGGAGACAGCTGGGTTGCTGAAGTGCTGACCTGTGTTGGCGAATGGGCATAGGGTCCAGCATTCAGCTTTGCAGCATCACAGACAGTTCACTTATAGCAGCGGAAGAGAAGGCAAGAACACAGACACAGGCAGGTGGGTGGATGTAGTGTGGGGGCTTGCGGAAGTTCCGTGTTTGAGATGAACAAGGTAAAATAACCAGCACATCAAACCTGTCATTTCAAGGATGCTTTGTGAAGTGGAGAAGAAATATTACATAAATAGTAGTAAGAGTGGTATCCAGACAAGGCACAAAGGATCACATTTGACTGGATTTGGAGCAGAACTATTACAGGCAATGTTAAGAGTATATATGATGGGGCCGTGGAGATAGCTCCATGGCACAAGTGCAAGGTTGTGAGTTCGAACCCCAGTCCCCGCCAAAAAAAAAAAAAAAAAAAAGATAGATAGATATGGATGTATAAATATAGATAGGTATAGATATTTATATATATATAGATATATAGACTGGAGGCAGGCAGAGGACATGGGTGGCTGTGTTTTTCTGGGCAGGAGATGGAGGTCAGAGCTGGAAGCAGCTGTGGAGGTGGGGAGAGAACAGACACGAATGGAATTCAGGATATAGCAGTTAGCCCTGGGGAAGGAGGAGGACTCTGCTTCTGATGTGGGCTGAGTGGTTGGAAATGCCAGCAGTAACAAGGAAGAAGAGCAAGTCTAGGGCAGAGATCAGCTGCAGAGACAGAAGCAAGGTCTGAGGTGTAGCTTCTTCCAAACTGCACCACGGTCCTGGACCCACTGGGCACGGCAGTCACTGCTGATGGAATCTGATGAGAACGATAAGGCGGGCCCGCTGCTTTGGGGTGTTAGAAACATTCAGATGGTGTTAGAGGAGGGTGAAAGCTCCCTGGAGATACAGACCTTTAAAGTGTATGGACTAGAGGCGGAAGAAGGCTAGAGGGGGTGTGGCAGCGCTAGGGAATGGGTACATGGCTGGGGCCTGTGACCCTTTGTGCTCTGAGCCTTGAGTTTAAACTTGAGTGCCAGGACTATGAAGATGGGTGGAAGGGTGCAGTAGTGAAACAATTGGAGTTAATTTGGTAGTGGATGTGGGCGAAGTCTGAACTGGGCTCTGCAGGGGTGCATTTGGTTTGGGGCAGAGCACTCCCAACTCCTGTGTTTTCCACTTCCCACGATCCCCGCAGGCAGCAGGACCTGTACCGCATCCTGAAGGCCTACACCATCTACCGGCCTGATGAGGGCTACTGCCAGGCCCAGGCCCCAGTGGCTGCAGTGCTGCTCATGCACATGCCTGCTGAGGTCAGCACGCGTGGTCCTGGGTGGGTGAGGAGGGAGGTGGGAGGATCCTGGCTACAGTGTGTGGGAGAGCTGCCTCCTCCCTGCTGCTCAGGCCTCACCCCCTATTTCCCTTCTCAGCAAGCCTTTTGGTGCCTGGTACAGATCTGTGACAAGTACCTCCCAGGTTACTACAGTGCAGGGCTGGTGAGTGTCTGGAATTTTGGGTGCGCTGGGGCTGTGACTTTTCCAAGGCTCAAGGGAGTACTCCTCGATTCTTCCCCTCTCCTCTGGGGCTCTCCCCACAGAGGTGAAGGTCCCTGTGATGCTAACTCTACTCCCAGGGTCCACTGCAGGACCAGGTGCTCTTCTCACAGCTCTTCCCACCTCCAGGAGGCCATTCAGCTGGATGGAGAAATCTTTTTTGCACTCTTGCGCCGGGCTTCCCCACTAGCACATCGGCACCTGCGGCGGCAGCGCATCGACCCCGTGCTCTACATGACGGAATGGTTCATGTGCATCTTTGCCCGCACCCTGCCCTGGGCCTCAGTGCTGCGTGTCTGGGACATGTTTTTCTGTGAAGGTATTTTTGTGTCCCTCGCCACAAGG
Organism: Capromys pilorides; assembly: GCA_004027915.1. Taxonomy (NCBI): domain Eukaryota; kingdom Metazoa; phylum Chordata; class Mammalia; order Rodentia; family Capromyidae; genus Capromys; species Capromys pilorides. Next base: position 20,406 of record PVKN010004068.1, read on the forward strand.
GTAAGGTGTCTATGGACAAAAAGTATCCTTGGGTCAGAGCTTCACTGTAAGCAACCCACAGCTTAAATAGTCCTGATCTTAGTTCAGCCACTAACCTAGAGACTGCTTTCCCCCCAGGAACCAGAAACCCATAGCAATCCATTTCTCTTCCTGGGGCCTATTTCCTCATCAGTAAGGTGCAGTCGTAGGGACAGGGGCTATGGGCTCCACCTAACTGGGATGGGCTTAGGCTCTCAGGATTGGTTACCCTCACGCTCCCCTTCTAAACCTGCAGGTGTTAAGATCATCTTCCGGGTGGCCCTGGTCTTGCTACGACACACCCTGGGGTCGGTAGAGAAGCTGCGTTCCTGCCAAGGCATGTATGAAACCATGGAGCAGCTACGAAACCTGCCCCAACAGTGCATGCAGGAGGACTTCCTGGTACATGAGGTAGGCCTGGGCCATACCTCCCTTCTTCAGCCCTCTTCTGTACTTGTCTCCATCCTGGTACTCATTTTCTTTCCATCTAGGTAACCAATCTTCCAGTGACAGAGGCCTTGATTGAGCGGGAAAATACAGCCCAGCTGAAGAAGTGGCGGGAAACCCGGGGAGAACTGCAGTATCGGCCCTCACGACGACTACATGGATCCCGGGCTATTCATGAAGAGCGGCGGCGGCAGCAGCCACCCCTGGGCCCCTCCTCCAGCCTCCTCAGCCTCCCTGGCCTTAAAAGCCGAAGCTCTCGGGCAGCTGGAGGGACCTTCTCCCCACCACCTCCTGTCCGCAGAGCCAGTGCTGGTCCTGCCCCAGGGCCTGTGGTCACTGCTGAGGGACTGCACCCATCTCTACCCTCACCTACTGGCAACAGCACCCCTCTGGGTTCCAGCAAGGAGGCCCGGCGGCAGGAGAAGGAGCGGCAGAAACAGGAGAAAGAACGGGCAAAGGAGCGGCAGAAACAGGAGAAAGAGTGGGAGAGGCAAGAGAAGGAACGGCAGAAGTGGGAAAAAGAGCAAGAGAAAGAACAGCAGAAGCAGGAGAAGGAGCGGCAGAAGCAGGAGAAGAAGGGCCAAGGCCGGAAGCTTTCCTTGCGGCGAAAGGCAGATGCGCCCCCAGCCCCCCACGACGGAGGGGATAGGTCCTCAGCAGCTGAGGCCCGGCAGGACGCTTACTTCTGATCTCTGCGTGGGGCTGGACTGCATGGTGGCCTCCTCCCTCAGTCAAGAGCAGGCCTGGCCCAGGCACTCCCATGGCAGGTGTCCTCTTCTAAGGAAAGTGGCTGATTCCCCATCTCCTTGCCAGCTGCTGCTCCCTTCACGGCCAGGACAGCCACAGTGCGTGGGGTGGCTGTGACTGACTCTGGAGCCTCCTGCCTCCAGTTAGGCCCAACTGGGGTCTCATATTTCTGCCAGTGGGGTCCCCTCCCAGGTGCTGTCCTGATTGGCCCCTGGTCACCAGGTGACTCTTGGCAAAGGGCAGTTTGCAGATTCTTACACTCCAGTGGCTCCCCTTATCCACAGGTGGAGCTGGGTTCCTTTTCCCTCTTTGCCCCTTCTTGTCCCCCCCTCCTTTCTGAGGGCCAAGGCTGTCCTTGACCTACTTCTGGTTGTCTCTGTTGTAATTATGTATAGAGGACCAGGTCAGCCTGGGTGGGGGAGCCTGCTCTGTCCTCAGTCTTGGTTCTCCATTGTTCCTGCACTCCAGTTTATTTAAGGGGACATGCACTGAGATAGGAAATGTGCCCCACCTCCTGCCCCCCTGGCCTGGTCTCCTTCCTCATCCATCTTATTCTGTATTCTCAGGCCACCTCGGCTTTATCTCACCAGGATCCCCACCTTTCATCTCATTCCCTTCTAATCCTTAAGCCCCTCTTGGGGTGAAGAGTTTTCTTGAGCTCCAGGGTGGAACCCAATGTTTACATTCTCTTCTGTCCCAGCCCCATCCCATGTGGCGCTTTGAGGAACCGGAAAAGAACCTGCTGTTGTACCTGTGCCCTGCGTTTGCTTTGTTATTTGATGAGGGGGCTCCTGGGGTAAGAACTAGGGAGGGAGGGAGCCAGGACCCAGATGCTTACGGGGAAGCGTCTGATGACTTGCAGGTGGGTGCTGTCATGTCCTTGGTCCCTCTCACTTCCTTTTGCGGTGGGGGTTGGTCTGAGACAGGGTCTTATTGTGTAGCTCAGGCTGGCCTCAAATTTCTGATCTTGCTGGGAAAGCCGTGAGTGCCACCTGCCAGGCTGGTCAACATCTCGATAGCCACTGGTTGAACTGTGCCATCCTTGCCTAGGATCAGGGCCTCCATTGTGTGCCGGTGGCCCTTGGAGCTGCATCTTGATCTCCTTCCCCAAAATGCCCACGCAGCTCTTGGAAACTCTTGGGACTGACAGTGGCTACTAGAAAGCTGCCAACTCCTGGGGTGAGCGGGGCTCTTCGCCCGTCACGTGGCACAGTCCCGGTACTGGGCATCCAGGGGTCCAACGCACCCCAGCCGGTGCTCACAGCCAAGCCCCAGTTCTCTGTGGCCGCCCACCTGCGCCTGTGCCTCTGCGGGGAGGATTAGGTTCTGTGGCCCACAGGGGGCTTCCCTTGGCAGTTCTCCAGCGGAACGAGCCCCGGGGAATGTGGTCAGCCGGGCGTTCCAGATAAAGGAGGCGGTTTCCTCGAAGGATGAGCCTGGCGCGGGTGGCAGGTCTTGCGGCCCGCTTCAGGAGGACGCCCTGCTAGCTCCAAGGAAGAAGCTGAGCACAGAATTGTGCACTTTTCTGTGTCCAGTGTAGGACAAAAGCCTGGAGGAGAGAGAAGTGGTCCGTCGGGTTGGGTGGGGGAACCCCGCCACCCTTCTCCAGCTTCTGCCGGCTCCTAAGGGGAGGCGCGCGTCCCAGCTCCCAAAGAGACGGTCCGCCTGCTCGGCCTGGCTGGGGGCCCTGGGTCTCCTGTTCATTAAAGAGTGGACATGGTCCTGCAGCTGCAGTTCGAGGCACCGTTGCCCTGGTACTGGCCCCCCTAAGCGCGGGGTGCCAGGGGTTCTGGGTCCTGGTACCAATCCCGCCCCTCCACCCTCAGCCGGAACCCGCCACGGGTTTGACGCCGAGCAAACGACTTCCCCTGGGTCCTAAGGGGAGCTATTTGGGAAATTGCCAAATACTGTCAGCCCCACCCCCCACTCCCAGCGGGCTATCTGGAAAGCAGGGCTTCCCTTGGCGGACTGGTAGAGTGCTATCAACTTCACTGGAGCTGGAAGGCAGGGTTTCTGATGAAACGGTGTGGGGCTCAAAACCCTTGGCCTATCCTGGGGGTAGGGCGACTCGAACTCTGCATGTAAAGCTAGCAGGAAAACCACTGACTCTGCGCGGATTCCGCCCTTCTATTCCGACCCTAGGCGTTCCCACACCTTTTGTTTGAGACAGGGTCTCGCTTTGTAGTTCAGACTCGCTTTGAAATCTTAGTAGTCCAGGCTGGTCTTGAACTCGGCGTTTCCCCTATCTAAATCTCCTGAGTGCTGAGATTACAGACGTGGGTCACCACGCCCTTGTTTGTTTGTTTGTTTGTTTGTTTGAGGCAGTATCTCACTTTGCAGCGTAGGCTGGCCTTGAACTCACTTTGTAGCCCAGGCTGGCCTAGAACTCCCAACGATCCTCTTTGCCTCAGCGTGGGAAAAGCATCCTAATTCTCAACTGGGATTGCAAGCGTGCGCTACCATTTCCGGATGGGCGCCCCTTTCAAGTACTGTGGGCTCCAAATTCCTCCAGAGCCTTTACTGTAGGTGGGAGCATAACTACTTCCGACCATCTCAACCACCAGTCAGGGTCTACGCCTTTATACGTGACTCTTCCGGTTTTCGTAGCTCCGTGTGTCTTACGTCACTTCTGGCCCGGAAGACGGTCTTTACTAGTACTTGTGTACTTCCGTCCGTTCCCACACTCAGTCGGCTGGCAAGAGTGAAGCCACTTCCTGTTTCCCTGGCGTGTGCTGCAGATTTTTTCCGGCTTCCTTGCGCCTTCGTAGTGTTCTTCCGGGTGATGACGGTCGGATGCCCCGGATGTAGCCCTGGCGAGAGCATCTTTCTCTTTTTCCCCCCTGCTTCTCCCTGAATCCCCAGGTGAGCGCGCGGGTGGGCATACCCAGATCTTCGTGCTTCTGTTGCATCTCTAATTTGTACTCAAAGCCCTGGACAGTTGGTGGAGTGTCACCACATTGAATTCTGAGTTTGCACGGGGAGGAGCGGCGCGGCTGGGGCTCCAGGACCTAGAACCGCTCCGGCCCTGCGGGCGGCTCCAAGAGCGTTGAGGATTGGGGAGCGGCTGTGAGCCGCCGAGCGCCAGCACTCCAGGCGTGTACGGGGTGGTCACGTGGGGAAGCGTTTCGTCCATGGTGGGTGTCCTCGGGGAATCCCTCGCGCAGCCACCCCTCTGTCCTCTGCACAGGGCGTAAGGCGGCGCCTCGCTGTCCTTTTCAGCCCCTGATTCTGTGCTCTCTTCTGTCTTGAACTACTCCCTTTAGGTCCCAGCGCGCCCCTTTTGTTGTGCCTTTGACCCTCTTTCACGAGTCCCCTCCTCACCCAGTTTCCTTGCTCTGGATCCCCTTCCTGGCCTCAGCTCCTCCGTCCAATCATGCCAAAGAGGAAAGTGACCTTCCAAGGTGTGGGAGACGAGGATGAGGAGGATGAAGTCAGTGTTCCCAAGAAGAAGGTGACCGTAGACTCCTTAATTTTGTGGATGAATGAATGAGGGGGAAAGGACCTATAAGCTTGAGCAGGGAAGCAAGGAAAGGATTAGATTTTTTCCTCAGGAATGGGCTTGAAAGATTGTTAGTTTGGGTCTGTACCCTGGAGTATTTGGGGCAGTAGCTGTGATCTGAATTTCTCCTTTGCTGGTTTCTGTGCGAAGCTGGTAGACCCTGTGGCTGGGGGTCCTGGGAGTCGCTTCAAAGGTAAACACTCTTTGGACAGTGATGAGGAGGATGAGGAAGAGGAGGGCTCCAGCAAATATGACATCTTGGCCTCAGAGGATGTGGAAGGTGAGCTGCACTCACTGTGCTCTGCTGGAGGGATAAGTGGGGCTCTTGGGGTGCACAGCAGGCGTGCTCTGATCCCTCTTTGCGTGCCTACCTTGGGAAAACTATGCCTTTGCAGGTCAGGAAGCGGCCACACTTCCCAGCGAGGGGGGTGTGCGAATTACGCCCTTCAACCTTCAGGAGGAAATGGAGGAAGGCCACTTTGACGCCGATGGCAACTACTTCCTGAATCGGGATGCTCAGATTCGAGACAGCTGGCTGGACAACATTGACTGGGTGTGGCCCAGAGCTGGCTTGGCTGGGGCCTGGGGTGGTGAGTGCTGGATCTGGGTTTCCTATGCCGGTCTGAAGGAAATAATCCTCCTGTCCTCGCATTACAGGTGAAGATCAGGGAACGGCCACCTGATCAGCACCAGGCTTCAGAGGAAGAGGATGAGGACAGTGTGGGCCAGACACCAATGAGTGCCCAGGCCCTCCTGGAGGGACTTGTGGAGCTGCTGTTGCCAAGGGAGACAGTAGCTGGAGCGCTGAGGCGCCTGGGGGCCCGAGGGGGAGGCAAAGAGGGCAGCAAGGGACCTCGGCGGCCCAGTTCCCCCCAGCGCCTGGACCGGCTCTCTGGCTTAGCCGACCAGATGGTGGCTCGAGGCAACCTTGGTGTATACCAGGAAACAAGGGAACGGTTGGCCATGCGGCTGAAGGGTTTGGGCTGCCGACCCCAGGGAGCCCGTGATCCCACACCTCCGCCCTCCCTGGATATGTTTGCTGAGGAAGTAGCAGAGGGGGATCTGGAGACCCCTACCCCTGCCCAGAGAGAAGGTGAGCTCAGAGACCAGAGGAGGGCTGTCGTTGGGAGGAGACAGGGCACTTGAGGCCCCAGGTGTCTTTGTCATTTTAGAAGCAGAGTCACCGGGTGATGGTTTGGTGGATGTGATGTGGGAATACAAGTGGGAGAACACAGTAGATGCTGAGCTGTATGGGCCCTTCACGAGCGCCCAGATGCAGGTAAGCCCTGCTGTGTCCTTCTCTTTGTCCCTCCCTTAACTGTCCATCATCCTCCTGCAGTTGTGCCCTCTCTTCCTGCAGACCTGGGTGAGTGAAGGCTATTTCCCGGATGGTGTTTACTGCCGGAAACTGGATCCTCCTGGTGGTCAGTTCTACAATTCCAAACGCATTGACTTTGACCTCTACACCTGAGCCTGCTGCGTGCATGCCCCGTTTAGCAGCCCCTACTTTCCTGGACTTTGGTGGGGGAGGCAGCAGCTGCCTCAGGCCACCTTTGCATCATTTTCCCTTTTCCCAATAAAATCCTGGGTGTTTATTAGGGTGTTGGCTGTGCTCCTGGCCAGAAGTGAGGGGCCTGCTCCACAGTCCCTTTGGGTGTGCCTTGGGCTGTGACTCTTCAGTTCCATGAAGTTCCTTCTTGGGAGTTTCGGGGTTCTTGGGCTGCTTCACCTGGGTTTTCCACCCATGGTGGTATACGAGGGCCTTTCAGGAGCCTTGTGGCCTTGTAAAAAGCTGTCCACTCGTACTCTTTAGTTTTTTCTGGGATTTCTTGTTCTGCCATTCTTAGGTCTTTCACTCTTAGGGTCTCAGATTCTCTGTTCTTGGGGTGCAGAGCCTTGGAAATGGAGACTTTCTGGGAGGGCCAGGAGATCTGGAATACTCGGGGATCCTGTCAAGAATCAGCAAGGGTGGGTGGGGCAAGGTCACCAGAGTCCCGGGAGGCTAGGGTGCCTCCCTGTCCTGTGCAGCAGTTGCCACGACCCTTAGGTACAATACAGACTCAGTGTTGCCACTTAAGGCCATTCAGGGCCATGTGAGCCAGCTGTGCTGTGAACAGGCACAGGGGAAGTGACTGGAGGTCACCCAGTGAATCAGCTGGCCCTGGCCCAGTGGGCGCCTTTCCCAGACCTCTCTTGGCGTAGAGCCTGTTCTGTTTGGTCTTTGGGGCTCCGCAGCTTCTATTTCTTAGGCTCACATCTGTGTCTGGTACACGACTAGGGCCTTGAGAGAACAGAAAACTGGGCTGGTCCTCTTCAGGAATTCTGAGTCAGACGGATGATGGCGCAGCAGGAGGTAGACAGGTGCACTCCATAGCCTGGGTCTTGCTCCTCCACCCTCGCTGCCTTGTGTCTCACCTTATGTATACCAACTCAGGGATTCTCCACTTTCCACCCATGAGAATCTCCTGGGGGCTTGTTAAATTCTTCAGGATTCTGACTGAATGGCCTGTGTCCAGGGCAGTGGGTCTTTTAGAAGCTCCCTAGGTGTTTCCAGTGTGCAGCTGGTACCGGGCAAGCTTGTGCACACCTGTAATCCCAGCACGCGGGAGCAGAGACAGGAGCATCACCATGAGTTACAGGTCAGCCTAGGCTACATATGGAGATGGTGTCTCAGAAACTCCAAAAAGTAAATAAATAAAAGTAACTAAATAGTACACCACTCGTTGAGAATCCCTGGTCCTGACTCAGGACTGAGGCACGTCTGGAGGGTGGTGTTCTGGGTCCCACCAGGAAAGCAGAGCTGAGTGTGTGTGGCTCTGGTGAGTCCATAGGCGGCAGGTGTCCTGAGCACCCAGAAGCCCCAGGGGGCAGGAGTCAAGCTGGGAACCGGGCAAGATGAGGGCCAGGCCCAGCAGAGGCTTTTGATGCTCTCTAGCTGGAGATGAGGCTTCCACTGTGTATGGTAGCTAGGTTCTCCAGTGGCAGCCTACACTGGAACTTCCGGTACGATGTGTGACTGTCACTAACAGGGAAGAGCCTTGCCAGCTAGTTGTTAAGATGTCATAGATTAAAAGACGCAGTTCATTTCACAAGTGAAAAACGGGCCACTGGGTGAGTGGAGGACGGCCTTTGTAACCCTGACAGTCCCTCGGGAGGTGTTAGGATTAGCGGGTGTGGAGTAGCGCCCCCCAGAGGTACCCCTTCCCGAACCCTGGAACCTGTGAAAGTTATCTAATGTTGCAAAGGAGCTCTTGCAGATGTGATGAGGTTCAGAAGTAGAGGGAAGTGGCCCGGGTTTCTGAGGTGGGCCCAGCAGGGAAAGAGGGAAGCTAGCAAGAGCAGCAATGAATTTTTTCCCAGAGACCCACAAAGGAACAGCCAGTGAAGCCATTTTGGACTTTGCCCCCAAGAACTGTAAGGTAATACACATTTGTGATGTTTCAAGCCTTCTAAGTGCTGTGATTTGCTGGAGCCCAGACCCACCATAGGTCGTGACCTCATGCACAGTGATTCTCCTTCCTTAGCAGAGGGCGGGGTTCACAGGTGTATGGCACCATTCCCGGCTTGTAAATTTTTTTTTTTTTTTTAATGTGGAGACAGGGCCTTGCTGAATTGCCCAGGCTGACCTTGGACTTACTGTCCTCCTGCTTCAGCCTCCCAAGTACCTGGGATGCCAAGTATGTGCTGCTGTGCCCAGTTGAGTGTATTTTCATTTATTTTTGAGACGGGGCTAGGGATTGAACTCCGGATCTTGTGTTTACCAGGTAGATACTTAGGTCTCTGAGCTATCTACTAGCCGCTGAGTATATTTTTAATAGTCTATGTCTTTGCTAACTGCAGTGTCTATGAGTTCTGAGACAAACCTGATAAATGCACCAAAGTTTGGATGGGCGTCTGATGCCCCCCAATGGTGGTTCTTGTCATTGCTTTTTGTTTCCAAAAACTGCAACCCCCGTCCCGGTGTGTGCACCTATAATCACAGCAAGATCTTTGAAAGTTCCAGACCAGACCTGCCTGGGCTACAAAATGAGCTCATGGCCCACCTGAACTGTGTAGTGAGACCCTGTCTCAAAAAGACAGACAGATAACATCTACAGCCCCCATCGGTATAGCCACTGATGTCTGCCTTTTTTTTTAATTTCAGGCTGGCTTTAAAATTACTGTGTGGGAGCTGAGGATATAGCTAAGTGGCACAAGTGTCTGCCTGGCAAGCACAAAGTCTTGAGTTCAATTCCCAGTATTCCCCTGAAATAAATTTAACATATAGCCCAGGCTGGCCTCATTTAAACAGAAATCCTTGTGCCTCAGCCTCCCAAAAACTGGGATTACAGTAGTGTGCCACCACACCACTCATATACCCGTTAGATTTTTTTTTCCTGCAGTACCAGGGTTCGAACTCACAACCTTGCACTTGCCAGGCAGGCACTTGTGTCTCGGAGCTATCTTCCCAGTCCCTTTTATTTATTTTGTAATGTATTTAGTGCAGGGTCTCACTGCGCAGCTCGGACTCGTAGTGAACCTTCTGTTCTCAGCCTCCCAAGCACTGGCACTGCAGGCGCGCGTCACCACACCCAGTCGGAACAGGTGAGCATATGAGGCAGTGGGCTGCGCAGTGCCAGGTCCTCCTTGCTTATTTCTCCTGACCTGCGGCCCTCTGGCCTGCACTGCCTGCTGTCCAGAGCTCGAAAAGCCCTTCTTTCACATAGGTGAGAGTACTTTGGGCCCCTTCCGTTCGCCAATTGGTCTACTTCCTCTCGCTCCAGGCTCGGAGGGTGCCCGGTTTCCCAGAGGTCCCTGAAGTTCCCTCAGTGGCCAGCAGGGGGCGCCATTCCCATAGCTGGGGCCCATAGAGGAGTTGGGGGGTGGAGTCTAACCTCTGACCTGAAGGTAACTGGACTTCCTCCCTGCGGAGTGGGCTCTGATCTGCCCCTTCCTGAAACTGCCATGGTGATGCCAGTGTGTGCCGCTTACTGAGCACTAGCTGTGCGCCCAGACGCCAGGCTGAATTTATGTTGTGCTTTTTTTTTTTTTTTAAATGTGCGTTTTGAGATGGTCTTTGCTGTGCAGCGCAGGCTAGTGTTGGCCTCTCAGGGATCCTCCTGCCTGGCCTTCCAAGGGACAGTCACAAGCCACCACCCATGGGAGTGGCCGGCCTAACTCACGAGCGCTTGCTTGGGCTGCAGCGGGTGCCAAGAGAGCAACTAACAGCTACTTCAGGGCGGGGAAGATAGGTCAGCTGCATACGCGCCTGCCTGGTGAGCGCAGAGTCCTGAGTTAGATCCTCGGTACCTCAAAATAAAACCATCACCCTAGATAGCTGTAGGCAGGCGTACCCCCTGGATGCCTCTCGGGGGGTGTCCGCGGGACCCTGGTTTTACAAGCTCTTTTTTTTTCCCCCATGACTGGGGATTGGACTCAGGTCCTTGTGTTTGCCGGGCAAGCGCTTATTCTACTGAGCTATCTTCCCAGCCCCTACTTTTACAAGCTCTTGTGCAGCAGGGTTGTGGCCTCCCATGCTACCGTGGGCCCCGAGGCCTGCGTTTCTGGCTCGCTCTTGGCAGCGCCCTCCGCCAGAGCCCTGTTCTCTCAGCTCTTCACCCTCCAGGCCCGGAGCGGGCACCCTCCTCCAGGAAGACCGTCCATCCACCTGTGTGGGTGTTTTGTTTGTTTTAATACTGATGACCCAGGGTGTTCACACTGAGCTACTTCCACAGTTCTTTTTATTTTTTATTTGGACAGAAGGTCTTGTTAAATTGCTGCATTGCCCACACTGGCCTTGAACTTGGGATCTTCCTACCTCAGTCTTCCCTAGTGCTGGAGCAGTAAGCCTTTTTTGTTCTTAAATTTCTATTTTGTTATATTTTATTTTATTTTAAATTTTTTTATTTTTTTTTTAAAATTTATTTATTTATATTGTGGCCTGCTCAGCCTGCCCTGGAGGTGGGGCTGGCGCAGCTTATGGTGCTGGCGTTCAAACTGCGGTCCCTGCGGTTGCCTAAGCTTGCCTAAACAGGTGCTCTAGACCACTGAGCTATCTCGCTGGCCTCCTTAATTTTTATCTTAAGGAGAAAAGAGGGGCTGGGGAAATAGCGCAGTAGAATAAGCGCTTGGCTGACAAGCACAAAACTCTTGAGTTCAATACCCAGTCACACACACAAAAAAAAAAGAGAGAAAAGAAAACAAACAAACAAAAAACCACACCAAAATGTCCAAACAAGGTAATAGGATAATAGGTAACAATAGTTGATACATTGTATATTGTTTTTAGTGCAAGATATAGGCATTTAATTGTCCAAACAACATTAGCGCAAACCTTTCTTCTCAATTAGCTAGGAGAATTCAGTTGTATAGAGGATGGGGAAATAGTTCAGTAGTCTTAAAAGCCTCCCTGGCAAGCATAAGGACCTGAGTTCAATCCTCGGTACTACACGCTGAGCCAGCCCTGGATTCACTGAGCCTGCTCTGAAACCAGGCATGGTGGTGCATGCCTATAATCCCACTACTAAGACATTAGTAGTTTAGCTATCATATATATATTTCCCCTTTTCTTTTCCTTTCCCCATCCCAATTCCCCTTTCCTTTTGAATAGTTTCTTCCCATTTTGTACATTTTGGATCTTGTTTACTCTTTCAGATTCTCACACTATAGAGAGACAGTATGATGTTTACACATGTGAGTCTAACTTCACTTATGAGTATGGTCTCAAGTTGCATCCATTTACCTGTAAAAGCCTCCAGTTTATCCTTTTTTATGACTGTGTAGTACTCCATTATATAAAAAGGCCACATTGGGGGCTAGAGAGATACCTCTACAGCACAAGTGCCTGCCTGGCAAGTGCAAGGTGATGAGTTCGGTCCCTGGTCCCACACACACACACAAAAAAAAAAAAAACCCACATCCTTTTTACTGATTTGTCAGTTGATGAGCATTTGGGTTGTTTCCAAGACTTGGCTGTTACAAACAGTGCTGCTATAAATATGGGTGCACGTACATCACTGTGCTATGATATTTTTAATTCTTCTGGGAAGGTACCCAGAAGGGAAGTAGCTAGGTCAAATGGGACCTCCAATCCTAGCTTTCTGAGGAATCTCCACACTGATTTTTACAGTGGTTGCACCTATCTACGCTCCCACCAACAGTGGAGAAGCATTCTTTTTCCTCACAGCCCCTCCAGCATTTCTTCCTCGTCAATTTCTTTCTTTTTTTCTTTTTGTTGTCTTTTTGAGACAGGGTCTCACTATGCAGTTCAGGCTGGCCTTGAGCTCACTTTTTGTAGCCCAGGCGGGTCTTAAACTCACACCGATCCTCCTGCCAGCCTCAGCCTCCCAAGTGCTGGGACTAGAGGCATGCACCCGCCATGATTTGTTTGCATTTTTTTTTTTTTTTCTGGTACCAAGGATTGAACTCAGGACCTTGCACTTGCCAGGCAGGCGCTTGTTCTACTGAGTCCTCTCCCTGGCCCCTTCCTGGTCAATTTCTTGATCATAGCGGTGCTTTCTGGGGTTGGATGGCATTTCAATGCTGTTCTAATTTGCATCTCTTACGTGACCAATGATGTTGAACATCTTTTCATATATTTATTTGCTGTTTGTATTTCTTCATCTGAGAAGTATGTGTTCATCTCAGATGCCCATTTTTGGATTGAGTCTGGTTTTTTGGAGTTCTTTATGTTTGCTTAGCATTTTAGAGACACAGCACCTCACTATGTGGCCAGTCTGGCCTTGAGCTCTCAGCAGTCCTCCCTCCTCAGCCTCCAGAGGGCTGGGATGAGCCGTGTGTGCCACCACACTTGGCGGAAAGCCTTTTCTGAGGCACGTTTGGCTGAGGACCCTGAGTCTGTTGGTCCTCGTGCTGCCCTTTTTATGGTGTTGTCATTGGCTGCTTCAGGGGGCCTGGGAACCAAGGAAGGACAGGGGGACGCAAACCCTAGCCCCAAGCGCCATGCCCAGCTCAGAGTTGGTGCTCTTTGTTGGGAAGAACCTGGAAAGTGTCATGGTGGCAAGCAGCTATGGGACAGGGCCAGCGAGCCAGCTTGGAACCCTGCAGTCTCAGCGGGGAGATGACAACCACGAGGGGAAACCAACAGTGCGGCCCAAGGGCACTGAACAAATTGAGAACTGAATTCTTCGGGGTCCCAGCAAGCCTCTTCCTGCCCCTCCCACTATGAGCATGGAGCCCAGCCTGTGTTTCTCATGGAGCCCGGTCCACCTGTCGCCTCCATGGACACACCGGTCATTTCTGCCGCGTGGCAGCAACCCCAAATGCGGCCTGCACACTCGTGTAGGTACATACTGTTATTCTCTGGGGTGTCTCCTTAGGATGGGGATTGCGGTGTGCCAAATCGTAGTCCAGCATTCTCCCCAGGGGCTGTAGCTTTGGGTTTTGTTTTTGTAGCTACTTAGATTTAAGCTGATGGCACTGACGTAGCCTGTGGTCATGGTATTGGGAAGAGGCGCTCTAGGCTTCAGACAGGGGCTGCTGCTAAGGGTGAGTGAGCTGAGGAGACGCACAGGGGTGGGTGCAGTGCACCCCAAGGCTGCACTGTGGGGAGCTTGCAAGGAGAAGGCAGCGTCCTTGGCCTCATGGGAGCTGGGTACTCCAGGAGGGAGCGGGACAAACTCTAGGCAAGGTGGGGAGAAGGTCGTTGTCCTAGACTCGACCCAAAGCGGGAAGCGCTCTCCTGATTCCTCTCTCCCTGTGGCCTCCATGAGTCCACTCTAGGACTGAATCCAAGGGGCAGCCAGAGGATGAGGAGCCTGCAGGGCAGAGAGGCCTGGGGCAGGGTGCCGAGCCCCGGAGGGCCTGTGAGCCCTGCAGCTCTGACACTGCTGCCTGAGAGGACTTCTGAAGTGAGACACATAAACCAAGCAGAGCCGCAGGGCAGTGTGGGGGACCCCAGAGGCTCACAGGGTTGCAGATAGCTGAATTGGATAGAAATATTGCAGGCAGTCAGACAGCCAGACCCTCAAGGAGACAGCGCAGAACGCAGTTCTTACAACTGAGAGAGATGGGTGCTCCTGCTGTGGGCTGGACCTGGAGACCAAAGATCAGCAAATGCTCACCTCCCTAACGATAAGCATCACCCGCGATGGGTCATCACCTTGTGCAAGCCAGGAAGAGTCACTAATCCAACCACCACTGGCTACTGGATAAGCTACTGGATAAACTCCTGTTCTACATCCGTGCCCGTTCGCTGCCTGACTCGCACCGATCCTCCTGCCAGCCTCAGCCTCCCAAGTGCCAGGACTAGAGGCGCGCGCCCGGCATGATTTGTCTGCATGGTTTTTTGTTGATTTTTTTTTTTTTTTGTCTTGAATTTAATCAGTTTTACCTGAGCAATGGTGCTTTTTTTTTCTTCTTCTTTTTCTTTTAAGAGCATAATATTTATTGGGGGAAAGAAAGCTGTTTGAGGGCCGGCGAGATGGTTCAGTGGTCTAAAGCGCCTGTGTAGGAAGGCTCAGGCAACTGCAGGGACTGCGGTTCGATCCCCGGCACCACATGCTGCACCAGCGCCACCACCAGGGCAGGCTGAGCCAGCCACAAAATA